>WNWK01009856.1:0-73896 GCA_009830355.1 Cherax destructor | reverse complement strand
GGTTTTTGGGGAAATCCAGCACCAACTTTGGGAATCTGGGAAGATGGCCCAAAATTTTTTTTTTAGTTCCCTTTTTTTAAAAAAATGCGTTTCATTTTTAAAAAAACGTTTTTTTTTTTTTCAAAATATTAGGAAGCCAGTGAAGGATCTACGTGGGACAGTTAAGGGTTAATAAAAAAAAATTTCCAAAAAATTTTGCGCCCCTGAAAACAGGTTTGGGGGGGCCCGGCCCAAAAAGGGTTGGCCCAGACGATAAAATACAAAAAGAAAACATTTACTTCCAAAATATTTGAATTTAATGGGGGGTGGGAGGTGATGATTTTTTTGTATGAAGGTGAGAGCAGGTTACCCGCCAGCCGGGCCACCCCATTCCCCTAATATATAGGCATTTAAACCCCAAGAGAAAAAATTATACTACAGTGGTACCTCAAATTTATTAATTCCCAGACGGCTATTCAAGGGGATAGGGGAAGGGGGAAATTTTTCCCCATAAGAAAAATGAAAATTAGTTTAAATATTTCAGCCCCCAAAAATACACACAAATCACCACAAAATACATTACATAATTTTTCATTGGGAGTTGCTAAAAAAGTACAGTTCCCCTGTTTAAGTACACTCATTCTTAAAAATATTTGTAGTCTTAATGTAGGGTAAGTAAACGGGTAAAACAAAAAAACGAGGAAAATGAGTAAATGAGGAGAGAGCGAAGTATGTAAACAAGCAGGAAAGCATCTGGTTTTGAAATACACGTTCATCTACACATCTCTTATTTATTTAATTTATTTACTGTTCGTATTTATCAAGTTTATATTTCTAGCGTGTTATATAATTTTTAAAAATATTATAAATGGATTACTAAAAATGTTTATACAGTGGCCCCCGCTATGGGCCGTAATCCGTTCCAGAAGTTCGGCCTAAGACCAAAATGCCTATAACCAAATAATATTTTCCCATAAGAATTTATGTAAATAAAATTTAAATTTGTTCCTTACAAATACAGTGGACCCCGGTGTTCGTCCTGCTCAAAACCTCCCTTTTATTAAGTGTTTTTTTTAAATTTTTATAAGTGTAGTTTTGGGGTCAAAAGGCTAGTCTACTTTAATTTTTTCTTAAGGGAATAAATTGTTGGTAATGGCCTTGAGCAGCATTCTTTCGAAAAATGGCCCGAACACCGGGGTCCCTGTATATCAACAAAAAAATTTTTTAATATTAACTATAGTTTTACATACACAAAACAATGAGAACTAAAAAAAATGATAAAGAAATGGTTAAATGAACATTTAAATGACTATTACATACCTTTATTGAAGGCAGGGGGGAAATTCCACACCTAGCCAAGCATGGAAACTAGAAAGTGGAAAGGTTTGCAAAAAGGGCTATCCCGGTGCAAAAGGGTATGTCCAAGGAAGGTTAGGAAAATTGACCACGACCCCGGAAAACAGGAAAATAGGGGGATATGATAACGTATAAAATCTTGGAATAGACAAGGTGGACAGAGACAGGATGCTCCAGAGATGGGAACAGAATAAGGGGTCACAATTGGAAGTTGAAGACTTAGATGAATCACAGGGATGTTACGGACAGTGGTCCCTCGGTTTTCCGAAAATTGTTCCAGAATGCTGCTCAAGTGCCATTACCAACAATTTATTTCCTTAAAAAAATAATTCACGTAGGTTAGTCTATTTCAGACCCCCAAAATACACTTCAACGGCACCGAAAATACCACATAAATATTTGAGTTTGGGAATGCACAAAAACGAGGACCACTGTATTTCTTCAGTCCAAAGTTGTCAGGAAGTGGAATAGTCTGGGAAGTGATGTGTGGGGCAGGATCCATACATAGCTTTAACCCTTTGAGGGTCCAAGCCAGGATTTGCCTTTCCACAGGGTCCAAGAATTTTCAAAACTTTTGTTTTTTTTTCTTATGAAATGGTAGAGAATCTTTTTCTAAAGGTAATAAAACAAAATGTACAAATTTGATGGAAAACTGACAAAACACCCCCGGAATTTTGCTGAGTCATATATTTATGCATTGCAATTTTGTTGACTTTGACTCCCATTTGGGCCTACAACATTTTCCAGTCGACCAAATTTTGCTACTTGTTTAGTATTACTTCTATTTTATTGACTGAGCAAAAAGAAATCGCCCAGTCACTGTTTCCTCCTAAAGTGATGGAAAATTGGTAATTTGACCAATTTCAAAGTTCAAAATATTCCAATTTCAAAATAGGTCCAAATAAACAATGCAGGCATTCTTGGCACCAAATTAACATTTCCTCTGTTTATTAGTTGTGTTTCCAGGCTTTACAAATGAATTCCTTTTTGATTTTTATTCACCCCAAAAAAATAGAAGATTTCCTGTCATGAATATTGTAATATATAATTGTATAAATAATATCAGCGCATTTGAATGCATTAGACCCACCAGCTGCGTGTATTGGGATGGCGTCATTTTTCCTCTTGAACATTGCTTAAGAAACCACGAATCCCATAAAAAACATACGAAAAATCCAAAGCCGCTGTTTTAATAAAAAATAAATTTAGATTTTTCTCATTATGCCTGTTCTGGAATTTTTTTTTATATGGTCACACTTACCACATACATTAATTTTCATATCTAGGGCCCCAATTTACCTCACACTTATCTGAGTGAGGTGACTCACTCAGATAAGCTGGAGGGAAAATTGAAACCCCCTCAAAACCATTAAAACTAAAGGGCGGACCCCCAAAGGGTTAAGAAAATGATAAAGCTCATGGAGCGGAAGAGGCCTAGTAGCGACCAGTGAAGAGGCGGGTCAGGAGATGTGACTTGCCCCTCAACCACAACTAGGTGAGTATCACGCACACATGCATAAAACACACAGGAGTTATGTCTCAACCCCCCGCAACCACAACTAGGTGAGTCAGCCTCTTCTCACTTAGCGATGTACTCATTTACCACAACTCGGACTTACGACGGGCTCTCTGACAAGTATGCATACCTAAATAATACGTAAATTAGAGCTGATTTCCCTATTCTTTTATTACAATATAGTACAGTACATTACGTACTGTATAAATATTTAAAAAAATACCAGAAATGTTATAAATTGTGCAAAGGTGGCATTAAAACAATACCAAAGATGGTGGACAACCCCAACTACCATCATAGTAAGCCCTACTTCAACGAATTCATTTACAGATGTGGTCTTAGAACAGAACTCCGTTGTTAAGTGAGGAGAGCTGTATATATTAAAAAGAACACTGTTAATTATATTTTCCTATACACTACCTATGTACTTTAAATTTTATTTAACATCCTGATATTGCACTAGGTATAAGGTATATCATAAATATTATTTCACACTGTATTCATTAGTGTAATATAAACCTTAGTCAAGTGCAAATACATTTATTTCAAAATCTTGTAGCAATGATTTTCACTGCAAAAATGTCCATATGTCAAAAGAGGTAACGAAACTTTACCTTAAGTTCCCAATCCTGGGGTGTTTGATGATCCGTGATAATCACAACCAAGGAGATCAAGTCCACTGGTTTATAGAAGGGCCACGCATAACCCTGATAAAGGAACCAAGGGTTTGTTTTGTAAGTCATGCTCTATTAAAACTTTCTACAAAAGAATTAATTGCTTAAAATATCAAATGTTGGTTATCATAAAATTATTCATATGAAATGCAAATACATACATACATAATTACTACCAATGATTGAATTAAAGGTTTGAGTACAGTATAGCTACATCCCACAACTCAAATTTGACATATTATCCTGTTCCAATGCCTTTACTGGCATCCTTATACTAGATAGGGTTAACGACATTCACATCTTTAAGTAAAGATTACCTTCAAAGCACAACACTACTGAATCCTTGTAAGCCAATTTCCACTTGAATACTATAGTATATTAAAAGTATTGTACTGAACTTAAGAACATAAGCAAACTACAGTGGACCCCGGTTTCGTGATGCCCAAACTCGCCCTTTTATGTAAGTGTATTTTTGTAAATGCTTTTGTAAGTGTATTTTTGAGGGTCTAAAAGGACTAGTCTACTTTACATTATTCCTAATGGGAATAAATTTGTTTGGTAATGGCACTTGAACAGCATTCTGGAACGAAAAAAACATGAAAACTGGGGTTCCGCTGTAAATGTTTATATATACAGAAAAGTGAAAAGTACACTGAAGGAAAAATATGTTGCCTGGTTATGTTAGTGAAAAGTGATTTGACAAAACACTGCTTTCAGAAAAATTCACGATGATATTCTTGCTATGAGGTCAGCCCTGAAGGCTTCAGGCCAAATTAAATTAGTACAATATTCCAGGAGGAAATATTAAAAAAGAAACAAAAGGAAATGAGGAAGTCAGAGAAGAAATCATAGAAAACAAACTGTTTCACTGCTCAATGACTCCACATAGATGCCAAATGGCAAAAGCTACTCCATGGTGAGTGGTGTCCCACATATCCAAAAGTAGCATTTCAATGTATAGTCATCCTCTAGCTTTAAGGGGTCCAGTCTTAGAGGTCCCATGATGAAGTTACTAGTGGTCCCATAGGAAAGTTATGGTTCTAGAGATATGTACTTCTGAGGGTTATGGTTCGAGAGATCCTGCAAGATAGGGAAGAAACAAATTCCAAGAGGTAATGTGGGATTACCATCACAGAGGTCTTGTAGGGTTACAGTCCTAGAGATCTGATGGGGGTTACAATCCTAACAGTCCCACAGAAAGCATATTCTTGCAGATCCAGCAGGGGTTACATTCCCAGAGGCACCACAGTTCACATACAGAGCACAAACACGGTTAACAGTCACAGAGGAATACAGTAAAGTGGGGATAGTCATGTGGAGGTTATGGTCAATGGAGATTACAGTCAGTCATGTGGAGGTTACAGTCCTAGAGGTCCAGCAGAGAAAATGTTCACATTCCTAGAGGTACTGTGAAGGAAAGATTCACATTCCTAGTGGTCCTGTGAAGAGAAGATTCACATTCCTAGAGACCCCATCAGAAGTTATGGTCTTGTATGCCCCACAAGGGGTTACAACCCCAGAGGTCCTAAGGTCACTGTCCAAATAGTTCCACAGATAAATAACAAAAAGGCACAATACCGTGACTGGAACAATACACACACAACCCGCACATATAAAGAGAGGAGCTTACGACGACGTTTCGCCGACTTGGACCATTTACAAAGTCACACTAACACACAAAGACGGGGAAGGGGTATTCATAGGCAGGCAGACAGGGGAGGGTACCAGAGAGTGGGGTAATAATGGAGTAAGTAGTGGAAGTGGTAGTAGTAGTAGTAATATTAGTAGTGGAGACAGTCATATTCTAGAGGAGCACTGCAATGAGGCTAGCGGCCCGCAAGGGTGGGACGAGAACAAAGAGGGAGGAAAGGCGAAAAAAAAAATAAAAAAAAAATAAAGGACAAATACAAGGCAAAAGAAAAGAAAGAAAGGAAAACCCATAGGAGAAAAAAGGAGAGGAGAGAAGAGATGAAAGGGGAAGGAATCAGGTTAAGTCACGGGTGTTCTGAAGTTTAGAGCATTTAACAATGTAATGAGAGAGGAAAGCATCAACAGAGACAAAGCCAGGGCTAAGATTCATACAGGGAAAGTTGTGTATAAGGGAGGATTCAACCAGGCGGCGACTATGAAAGTTAGACGTAGGGTAGACAGTTTTAGCAGAAGACCAATCAATAGGATGACTGTGATCTCTGACATGACAGAAAAGAGCATTATTAGTGTCGGCAAGCCTAACACTATTTTTGTGCTCCCTGAGTCTGTCAGAAAGAGATCGGCCAGTTTCTCCGAAGTACTGAAGAGGACAGGAGGAGCAAGAAATAGAGTAAACACCAGGAGAATCTGTGGAGGGAGGGGAGGTATGAACTAGATTAGTGCGAAGAGTGTTAGTCTGACGAAAGGTAAGTTTGATGTCTAAGGAACGGAGAGAGTTGCTGAGATTAGAGAGACCAGAGATGTAGGGAAGGCAGAGGACTGGAGAGTTCTCAGGAGTAAAGGGTTTAGGAGAGAAGAAAGTCCGTTTGGCACGAGAGAAAGCAGAGTCTATGAAATGGGAAGGGTAGCCAAGGCGGGAAAATGAATTATGAAGAGTGGAAATTTCTGCTTCAAGAAACTGAGGATCACAGATACGGAGAGCACGGAGAAAGAGGGAGATAAGAACACTCTTCTTGACAGAGGAGGCATGATAAGAAAAGTAATGAATGTACATGCTACTGTGCATAGGCTTGCGGTACACGGAGAAGGCAAAACCTGTAACTGAGCGGTGGACATGAACATCAAGGAAAGGAAGCAAAGAATTAGATTCCCAATCAGCTTTAAACTTAATGGAAGTGGCAAGATTATTAAGAGCATCAAGAAAAGGTTGGAAGAGACTTAAGTCATGAGGCCAAAGAGCAAAGATGTCATCTACATAGCAGAGCCAGAGTGAAGGACGTACATCAATAGTGGGAAGTAGGACAGTCTCGAAGTATTCCATGTAAAGATTAGCAAGAACAGGAGATAGAGGAGAGCCCATAGCGACACCAAAGGTTTGAGAATAATATTTACCTTGAAAGGAAAAGGAGTTAAGAGTCCACACAAAGGCGGATAAGATCAAGAAAGACATCAGTAGGTATAGGGAGATGAAGTAACCCTTCATTGGCCTTCTCTCTGAGAAAATTAAGGACATCATCCAGAGGGACATTAGTGAAGAAGGACTCTACATCAAGACTAAGCATCTTACAGGTCGGGAGAGAGCGAACCCGTTCGATGAAGTCTTGGGAGTGACGAAGGTGGGCAGGAGAAAAAGTACCAAGAAAGGGAGTGAGGGTTTTGGCTAGCCAGGAAGCAAGAGAATAAGAGACAGAACCTCTAGAAGATATGATGGGACGCAGAGGAATATCAGGTTTGTGAGTTTTGGGAAGGCCATAGAAATAGGGCAGAGAGGGACAGATGACACGAAAACGTTGAACAAGGTTAAAGTCAGAAGGACAGAGGTCGGAGAGAGTCTTAAGTTTCTTGTTGAAAGTTCTCTTGATGCGATCAAGAGGGTTGGAAACGAGAGGAGTGTAGGTACGTGAGTCAGAGAGCAAGACATCGGCTTTACGGAGGTAATCCTCATGATCGAGGATAACAACCGAATTACCTTTATCAGAAGAGAGTATGACAATGTTAGCGTTGGATTTAAGAGCAGAAAGGGCAAGTTGATAGCGGCGAGGAAGGTGATGGTTTTTAGAAAACAGGCTATCAAGAGCAGGAAGGAGAGCGCCACGAAAAGTGGATAAATCAGGAAGATTATTATTACGAGAGCGAGACTGGCGAAAAGAGTCAAAAGAGCTAATCATGTCAATACCAGCGCGAGGGGCAGGTGAAGTGGCAAAGGAAAGACCAAAACCAAGCAGTTCAAGCTCATGCTGGGAGAGTGTGATAGAAGACAGATTAGTAACACAGTCGGTAAGGGAGAATTTAGACCAAGGGCTGTCTGAGATGAGACGTTGAAGTTTGTTCTGTAGTTTAGAGGAATGCATTTGTGAATTCAGGCGAGCAGTGTCAAAAGCGACGGTAGTGAGAAGGTTACAGAGATCTTGTGGAAGAGAAGCAAAGAGAGCATGTTGACGCTGACGGAGAGTAAAGAAGGCATCTTCAACCTAAGACTTAGTAGAAATAATGAGTTGTTGGAGTAGGAGACGGGCATGCTCAGGAAAGGGAGTGCCCAGTGGGTTGGGTTTCAGGAAATGGGAGAAGGAAGGGGGTAGAACTTGCTCAGCAAGACAGTCACGTAGAAAGCGAAGCTGATTCTTACGACGCCTGGTGGCAATAAGAGCAGCCTCATAAGAACGAAAGAGGGGTTTAAAAGAAGGAAGAACATTAAAAAAGTTAGAAAGAATAAGACGCTTACCTGCGGGGTCCATAAATAAATAACAAAAAGGCACAATACCGTGACTGGAACAACACACACACACAACCCGCACATATAAAAGAGAGGAGCTTACGACGACGTTTCGGCCCGACTTGGACCATTTACAAAGTCACACTAACACACAAAGACGGGGGAAGGGGTATTTATAGGCAGGCAGACAAGGGAGGGTACCAGAGAGTGGGGTAATAATGGAGTAAGTAGTGGAAGTGGTAGTAGTAGTAATAGTAGTAGTGGAGACAGTCATATTCTAGAGGAGCACTGCAATGAGGCTAGCGGCCCGCAAGGGTGGGACGAGAACAAAGAGGGAGGAAAGGCGAAAAAAAAAAAAATAAATAAAGGACAAATACAAGGCAAAAGAAAAGAAAGAAAGGAAAACCCATAGGAGAAAAAAGGAGAGGAGAGAAGAGATGAAAGGGGAAGGAATCAGGTTAAGTCACGGGTGTTCTGAAGTTTAGAGCATTTAACAATGTAATGAGAGAGGAAAGCATCAACAGAGACAAAGCCAGGGCTTTGTTCTCGTCCCACCCTTGTGGGCCGCTAGCCTCATTGCAGTGCTCCTCTAGAATATGACTGTCTCCACTACTACTATTACTACTACTACCACTTCCACTACTTACTCCATTATTACCCCACTCTCTGGTACCCTTCCCTGTCTGCCTGCCTATAAATACCCCTTCCCCGTCTTTGTGTGTTAGTGTGACTTTGTAAATGGTCCAAGTCGGGCCGAAACGTCGTCGTAAGCTCCTCTCTTTTATATGTGCGGGTTGTGTTTGTATAGTTCCACAGAAAAGAACAGTCCTAAAGATCCCTTGAAAGAAGGAATGTTCCTGGGCCTGTGGTCATAAAATAAACACAGATTCCAACTGTAGAACTGTTGTGGGTTACAATCCTAGCAATCATGGAGAAGTTACAGTCCTAGAGGTCCCACAAGGGGGTTACAGTCCTAGAGATTCCCCAAGGGATTACAAGCCTAGAGATCCTACAGGGGATAACAGTCCTAGAGATCCTACAGGGGATTAGTCCCAACAGGTCTTGCAGGGGATTACAATCCTGAAGGTCCTGCAGGGGATTAGAGTCCTAAAAGTCCTGCAGAGGATTAGAGTCCTAAGAGGTAATACAGAGGATTATAGTCCTAGAGGTCTCAAAGAAGGTCACAGACCAAGAGGTTCTGAACAGAGACCTTGAGATATACTTGTGACCAATTTCAAGAATTTTTTATACCCTACCAGCCCAGCCCTTGGCTAGGCTGGAAGGGCCTGTTCAAGAGGCTGTTGCTGTTAAGAGACCCTCTGCCCTATATAACTACAGCCCAGTTGATTTTGCACTTGGCACAGATAGTGATCCAGTTACCACTTGAAAACAACACATTTTCTGCCAGAGTTTCAAATCAGGCTGAATAGTTTTCAATCACAGATGTTGGCAAAATACTGTCTTACTGTGCCCATTGCATCCCTTTTACACAGGGTCTATATTAAACATTCTCTAACATCTCTCACTTCAGTATTTTGTTATGGTATTATGTACACATGGAATTAGACCCCTAAGTATCTTCTGTCTATTAAATTACAGTGTATTAGGAAAATTCACTTGAATACTTTTTGTTATGCCTATTGATCTTATTTTATATACCTATCACTAGATGATCACGTTTCTCAAATGACGTAGGGAAATATAACCGTTGGATAACACAGTAACTACATTCCTGAAAACTGAGTGTAATCAAAAAATGCATATAAACTGAAGAACATATGGGAACAATAGAGTTGTATTCATTAATCCCCCTCCCCAAAAAACATTGAATAGGCCTCGAAATTTCAGTCAAGAAATTCCACAGCGACATCTCTGCTCACAGAGTGGTACTTTACTGTTTGATTGCCTCACTCATTGCAACTTTATGGGGATGATAAAGAAGGGATAAGACTTCAAGGGATGTACACACAAGGAATTACAGCATTAGGGGTGTTTATGGGAGGGGTTAGGCAGGAAAAGTTAGAACAGTTGGGGGTTCAGGTGTTCAGTGTAAGGGTAGAAGACCAAATGGTGAACAGGTGGGGGCAGGAGCTGGAGGCTAGTGTTGAGAGGTGGAAGATGATGAGCAGTGAAAGGAAAAGGATAGAGGCTGGAAGTAATGAAGTGGTGATGGTAACAGTGTGGATGGCAGTGTCAGTGGCCCAGTGAAGGTGATGTGTAGGATAGGTGAGTGTGCAGTTGTCGGTGTGGGTGGTAGAGTGGTGAGTGACTACATGAGTAGGTGTGTGGATGGCATGGTTGGGTGATTGTTCCATGAAAGCATGGGTCAAGTGTGGGTGTGGGGCTGAGCGACTGGAACTGCATGGCTTCATATCAAGAAGTATAAATAATAGTTCTCAGGTTGTTCTTCAACTCTATATATCTTTGGTTAGGCCTCATTTAGATTATGTTTCACAGTTCTGGTCACTGTATTACAGAATGCACTGGAAACCATACAAAGGAGGATGACAAAGTTGATTCGATGTATCAGAAATCTTCCCTATGAAGATAGACTTAGGGCCCTGAATCTGCACTCTCTAGAAAGGTGTAGAATTAGGGGGGATATGACTGAGGTGCATAAATGGAAAACAGGAATAAATGAAGGGAATGTAAATAACGTGCTAAAGAAATCTAGACGAGACAGGACTCGCAGCAATGGTTTTAAGTTGAACAAATTCAGGGGCTGAGCGACTGGAACTGCATGGCTTCATATCAAGAAGTATAAATAATAGTTCTCAGGTTGTTCTTCAACTCTATATATCTTTGGTTAGGCCTCATTTAGATTATGTTTCACAGTTCTGGTCACTGTATTACAGAATGCACTGGAAACCATACAAAGGAGGATGACAAAGTTGATTCGATGTATCAGAAATCTTCCCTATGAAGATAGACTTAGGGCCCTGAATCTGCACTCTCTAGAAAGCTGTAGAATTAGGGGGGATATGACTGAGGTGCATAAATGGAAAACAGGAATAAATGAAGGGAATGTAAATAACGTGCTAAAGAAATCTAGACGAGACAGGACTCGCAGCAATGGTTTTAAGTTGAACAAATTCAGATTCAGGAAGGATATAGGAAAGCACTGGTTTGGTAACAGAGTTGTGGATAAGTGGAACAAACCCCCGAATACCATCATAGAAGCTAAAACGTTGAGTAGTTTTAAAAATAGGTTAGATAAATACAAGAGTGGGTGTGGGTGGGTTTGAGTTGGACCTGACTAGCTTGTGCTAGTGGGTCTTATACCGTGTTCCTTCCTTAAGTAGATGTGACCTGGACCTGACTAGGTTGGGTCAGTGGCTAAGACGGTAGGTGATTTGGACTTGCCTCGCATGGGCCAGTAGGCCTGCTGCAGTGTTCCTTCTTTCTTATGTTATGTGGATGATAGGTGACTAGGTGGGTGAGTGTGCAATTAATGGTGTAAGCAGTATTGAGGGTGGCAGGTGATTAAGTGATTAGCTATGTGGATGGTGTGTAAGAGTGAAAAATCAAGTAAGGAGTGGGTGTTAGGTGGTGTGGGTGAGAGTGTAGGGCTAGGCAAGGTATATATGGTCTTCGAGTTAGTAGGTGAATTTAGCCATTAGAAAATGATGTGGGTGTAATAACGTGATTGCAAACAAATCACGTTAAGCGTGGGGTTAGAATCCCATGGTCACAGTGGTGCAGTGGTGTGCAGATGTCTGGTGATGCCCGGGGCCAACTCCTTGATTGTATGCCCCAAAGACTCAAGTACAGTGGTACCTCGACTTACGATATTTTTTCATTCCAGAATGCTGTTCAAGTGCCATTACAAACGAATTTATCTCCTTAAGAAATGTTGTAAAATAGACTAGTCCTTTTTAGACCCCCAAAATTACACTTACAAAAGCATTTAAAAAAATAAACTTACATAAAAGGGTGAGTTTGGGGACCATCGTAAGTCGAGGTACCACTGTATAAGGCCTAGTACTCAGAAATATTATGAGAAAGGAAGATGTAAACACAGATGAAACATGAAATAAACACTTTATTCGATTTAAATATAAATCAAATAAATTTATTAAGTTCTTTTCCCCAAATGATTCCTGGTGTCAGAAAACACTTGAGCTACTTCACTTTTTACATGAGCTGTGAGAAATTCTCTTTCAATTCTTATTAAGTCAGGTTGGTCAGTCTCTCCTGTGACATTGAAAACCTCAGATATGTTTTTATTAATTTCAGTTTTGAAAATGACCTTTCACAACTTGCGACTGAAAATGCGATTGTAAGCAATAATGTGTATGAAACACACAGCGTGGGAAAGAAATCCCTCCCATACTGCAGTAAACACTCCAGAGCATCTTTACCATCAGGGGGAATTCTATTCCCTCTCAGCTCGAAGGAGCATCACAAAATCAATAATTTTGTCATATAACTGAATGACTGCCACATCATTATCATAATAATTTGCAAAGTCTGAACATTCCTTTTTTAATTTCTCTCTTTCTTGTTCATCTTCAATTACTACTGAAATCAAGTTCAGAAGAAATGAAAATTGGTCAGCGAGTCCTTGAAGACAGACACTGTGCTCTTCAATTTCCGTTTTTAATCGCTTCACAATCTCTACCATTACTCTATTCATTTCTTCTTATCACCGCTGAAATTTAAAAATCACAGTCTTATTTCCCTCTCTAATTGGATGCCCCCACCCCATTTGGATGCCCGGGGCCACCGTCGTCCCTTCAGCCCCACCACCCTCTGCACGCCACTGCAGTGGTGGCCCATGCTAACTTCCCTATGGTGTATAAATATACAGTGGACCCCCCGACTTTAGAACATTCTTCATTCCAGAATGCTGTTCAAGTGCTGTTACCAAACAAATTTATTCCCATAAGGAATGATGTAAATTAGATTAGTCCATTTCAGACCCCCAAAAATACACTTATAAAAGCACTTACAATAATAAACTTACATAAAAGGGCGCGTTTGGAGTGTTCGAATAGCGAGGGTCCACTGTACCTAGTTGGATGAATCTTATTGTAACATGCTGGCCCAGTGGCCTATGCACTGGCCTGAAGTCTTACCACTCACTTGCCATGGGTTCTCAACTCACAAGTACCTTGGTCTGGTGTGGGTGTTGGCATGTGACAATGGAGGGGTGGGTGGGGGGTGACTGTATGGGTGGGTTGTGTGGGTGGAGGCTGCTGGTTGGGATGGTATGGGGTAAGGCCCCTTGGGGAGTATGTAATGTGTGGAATTATATACACTTCTCAGGTCACAGCCTGGGCAGTGATTATGTAAAATGTTGCCTCATTCAGGTCACAGACTCATGACATCTCCATCACATGTGTACCACTGTTATACCTTCACTCTCAAAACCCCAGAAATTAAAAAAACTGACCAGTTTACCTGGAGAGGGTTTCGGGGGTCAACGCCCACGCGGCTCAGTCTGAGACCAGGCCTCATGGTGGATCAGGGTCTGATCAACCAGACTGTTACTGCTGGCCGCAGTGCTGGCATTTTTAAAATCAATACAGTGGACCCTTGAATTTCGTCCCCCTTGAATATCGTGAAATTTGAAAATCGGCAACTTTTTTCATCAAAATATTGGCTTGATTTTCGTGATTTGGCTTAGAAATCGGCGGTCGTATGAAACGCGTCCGAGCAGCCTCCCAGCAGCCGTGGGCACACAAACACCATTCAGAGTCAGTCTGGCATTGTATCTCAGCAAGTGACGATCACATCATGCGTTCATACGATACATTTCTTAATACAGTGGACCCCGCAAATCGGCTGGTCTGATTATCGGCCGGCTCTATTTTCGATCGCTTTTTTCGGCTCAATTTTTCCCCAATTATCGGCCCGCGAACAAGACCTGTCCGCCTGCCCCGCGCTTGCGAGCATCGCCGCGCAGGCATTGTGAGCCAGTCTAGCTTTGTTTATCCTTGAGTGAGCATTACATTTCACAATAAATTCTTTGTGTTTAGTGCTTGTTTATTGAGTGTGACTGTGAAATCAGCTACCATGGGCCCAAAGAAACTTCATAGTGGCAGCCCTTTGGTAAAGAAAGTGACAAACACGATAGAATTGAAGAAAGAAATTGTAGCAAAGTACCAAAGTGGAGGAAGAAGAGAGAGGGGAGAATGTGTCTTCTTCAGTGATTCAGATTCTACGATATGTACGATACTAAAGCAGCATGAGTCGATAAAGGCTATAGCACCAGCCAGCGATAAAGTGTAGCAAGTATGTTAAGCGATTAAACGATAGAAAAATGACGACACAAAACTTAACTACCACCCTCTGCCCCCATCACTTGCAAGCCAAGTGTAAATATTTCTTATTTATAAATTACGTACATTGTTTCAGTATGAATTAGTGGTGGTGGCCTACTGCCTCCACCACCAGCAGTATATGTACAGCTTATGGTCAGTGGCCCTTATAAACCCAACAACAATAACACTACTGCCAGTTCCCTCATACATAATGACATATTTTATTCATTCAAGAGTATATCATGTTATTAATATTGTTTATGTCATATTAGATGAATTGTGATAGATAAATAAGCCATAGAGTTTATATGAGTGTCGTATTGAAGGGCTATCTTGTCCTGCCTCCAAACAAACTCTTCTGCCTCTCTCATATGCCAACAAAAGTCTTCAATAAAGGTAAAACTGATTCAAATGTTCATTTATCCATTAAAATTAGTGCTTTATACTATTTATTTCTCATTGTTTTCTGTAGGTAAAACTATAGTATTTATTCTTTAAAAAAAATGAATTTTTGGTGAATATTTTTGGGTATAAACAGATTAATTGTATTTACATTGTTTCTTATGGGAAATATTAGTCCGACTTACGACCAAGCTTGGTTCTGACCAAACGGTCATAAGTCAAAATGGACGCAAATCGAACCTTATGCTTTTAGTACTGCATTTTATACTGTAAGGTTTAGGAGAAACACTGTGAACAAAACAAACAGTTGTTTACTTGCATACAAAACATTCATATGCATAAAAACATTCGTATGCATGAATAGAAATGTACAAAATAACTTAAGCTAAGCTGTAAACAGTATGGTAGTAAGTACAAGTGGTCGTATATCGAGCAGGTCGTAAGTCGAATGGTACTTGTATATACAGTGGTACCTCGAGTTACGATGGTCCCCAAAATCGCCCTTTTATGTAAGTTTATTTTTTTAAATGCTTTTGTAAGTATATTTTTGGGGGTGTAAAAGGACTAGTCTATTTTACATTATTCCTTATGGGGATAAATTCGTTTGGTAATGGCACTTGAACAGCATTCTCGAACGAAAAAATATCGTAACTCGAGGTACCACTGTACATACATGTATATATTTATTTATTTATTTAACACATCGGAGGTTTCCCACTGAGGCAGGGTGACCCAAAAAGAAAGAAAAAACTTTCATCCTCATTCAACACTTTCCTTGAATCCCTTCACAAAATATTACCCTGCTCACACTCCAACAGCTCATTAGGTCCCAAAAACCATTCATCTCCATTCACTCCTATCAAACACACTCACGCACACTTGCTGGATGTCCAAGCCCCTTGCCCACAAAACCTTCTTTACCCCCTCCCTCCAACCTTATCAGGGACAACCCCTACCCCGCCTTCCTTTCCCTACAGATTTATATGCTCTCCAAGTCATTCTATTTTGTTCCATTCTCTCTAAATGACCAAACCACCTCAACAGCTCCTCTTCAGCCCTGTGACTAATACTTTTAGTAAATCCACACCTAATTCATTCATTCATTCTCGTTATCTCTCTCTCTCTCTCTCTCTCTCTCACACACATACTCTCTCTCTCTCTCTCTCTCTCACTCTCTCTCTCTCACTCTCTCTCACTCTCACTCACTCTCACTCTCTCACTCACTCCTCACTCACTCCTCACTCATCCACTCACCTCACCACTCATCACTCACTCTCACTCACTCACTCACTCACTCACTCACTCACTCACTCACTCACTCACTCACTCACTCTCACTCACCTCACTCACTCACTCACCTCACTCACCTCACTCACCTCACTCACTCTCACTCACTCACTCCTCACTCACCTCACTCACTCACTCTCACTCACTACTCACTCACACCACTCACTCACTCACTCACTCACTCACTCACTCACCTCACTCACTCACTCACTCACTCCCTCACTCACTCTCACTCACTCCTCACTCCTCACTCACTCACTCACTCACTCACTCACTCACTCTCACCTCACCTCACTCACTCACCCCTCACTCACCTCACTCCTCACTCTCACTCACTCACCTCACTCCTCACTCACTCTCCTCACTCACTCTCTCTCCTCACCTCACTCCCCTCACTCACCTCACTCACCTCACTCACTCACTCACTCACTCTCCCCCTCACTCTCTCCTCACCTCCTCACCTCACTCTCACTCCTCATCTCACTCACTCTCACTCTCATCTCACTCACCTCACCTCACTCTCTCACTCACTCACCTCACCTCTCCTCACTCACCTCACCTCTCACTCTCCACCTCACTCACTCTCACTCCTCACTCTCTCTCACTCACTCTCTCACTCCTCCTCACTCACCTCACCTCACTCACTCTCTCTCACTCACTCTACTCACCTCTCACTCACTCACCTCTCTCCTCCTCACTCTCTCTCTCACTCTCACTCACTCTCTCACTCACTCACATCTCTCTCACTCACACTCTCTCTCTCTCCACTCTCACACTCTCTCACTCACCTCACACTCTCTCTCACTCACTCTCACACTATCTCACTCACACTCTCACTCTCTCTCACTCACTCTCACTCTCTCACTCACTCACTCTCTCACTCACTCTCTCACTCACTCACTCACTCTCACTCTCTCTCTCACTCACTCCTCTCCTCTCTCACTCACTCTCTCACTCTCTCTCACTCTCACTCACTCTCACTCTCTCTCACTCTCTCTCACTCACTCTCACTCTCTCTCACTCTCTCTCACTCTCACTCACTCTCACTCTCTCACTCTCACTCTCACTCTCTCACTCACTCTCTCACTCACTCACTCACTCTCTCACTCTCTCACTCTCTCTCTCACACACACACACACACACACACAGTGGAATAGCTTGGGAAGCGATGTAGTGAAGGCAGGTTCCATACACAGCTTTAAGAAGAGGTATGATAAAGCTCATGGCGCAGGGAGAGTAAAAGACTGTTGAGAAGACTTCAGGATGTACATGTTTATAGAGGGGCCACAGATATATCAGATCACTTTTTAGTTATAGCTACAGTGGGAGTAAAAGGTAGATGGGATACAAGGAAAATAGAAGCAGTAAGTAAGAGAGAGGTGAAGGTTTATAAACTAAAAGAGGAGGCAGTTAGGGTAAGATATAAACAACTATTGGAGGATAGATGGGCTAGTGAGAGTGTAGGCAATGGGGTCGAAGATGTATGGGGTAGATTTAAAAATGTAGTGTTAGAGTGTTCAGCAGAAGTTTGGGGTTACAGGCGAATGGGTGCGGGAGGGAAGAAGAGCGATTGGTGGAATGATGATGTAAAGAGAATAGTAAGGGAGAAAAAGTTAGCATATGAGAGGTTTTTACAAAGTAGAAGTGATGCAAGGAGGGAAGAGTATATGAAGAGAAAAAGAGAGGTTAAGAGAGTGGTGAAGCAATGTAAAAAGAGAGCAAATGAGAGAGTAGGTGAGATGTTATCAACAAATTTTGTTGAAAATAAGAAAAGTTTTGGAGTGAGATTAATAAGTTGAGGAAGCCTAGGGAACAAATGGATTTGACAGTTAAAAATAGGAGAGGAGAGTTATTAAATGGAGAGATATAGGTATCGGGAAGATGGAGGGAATATTTTGATGAGTTGTTAAATGTTGATGAAGACAGGGAAGCTGTGATTTCGTGTATAGGGCAAGGAGGAATAACATCTTGTAGGAGTGTGGAAGAGCCAGTTGTGAGTGTGGGGAAAGTTCGTGAGGCAGTGGGTAGAATGAAAGGGGGTAAGGCAGCTGTGATTGATGGGATAAAGATAGAAATGTTAAAAGCAGGTGGGGGTATAGTTTTGGAGTGGTTAGTGCTATTATTTAATAAATGTATGGAAGAGGGTAAGGTACCTAGGGATTGGCAGAGAGCGTGTATTGTTCCTTTGTATAAAGGCAAAGGGGACAAAAGAGAGTGCAAAAATTATAGGGGAATAAGTCTGTTGAGTGTACCTGGTAAAGTGTATGGTAGAATTATTATTGAAAGAATTAAGAGTAAGACAGAAAGCAGGATAGCAGATGAACAAGGGGGCTTTAGGAAAGGTAGGGGGTGTGTAGACCAAGTGTTTACAGTGAAACATATAGGTGAACAGTATTTGGATAAGGGTAAAGAGGTTTTTGTGGCATTTATGGATTTGGAAAAGGCGTATGATAGGGTGGATAGGGGGGCAATGTGGCAGATGTTGCAGGTGTATGGAATAGGAGGTAGGTTACTGAAAGCAGTGAAGAGTTTTTATGAGGATAGTGAGGCTCAAGTTAGAGTGTGTAGGAGGGAAGGGGACTATTTCCCAGTAAAAGTGGGCCTTAGACAAGGATGTGTGATGTCACCGTGGTTGTTCAATATAATTATAGATGGGGTTGTAAGAGAAGTGAATGCGAGGGTCTTGGCAAGAGGTGTTGGGTTAAAAGATAAAGAATTAAATACAAAGTGGGAGTTGTCACAGTTGCTTTTTGCTGATGACACTGTGCTTCTGGGAGATTCTGAAGAGAAGTTGCAGAGGTTGGTGGATGAATTTGGTAGGGTGTGTAAAAGAAGAAAATTGAAAGTGAATATAGGAAAGAGTAAGGTGATGAGGATAACAAAAAGATTAGGTGATGAAAGATTGGATATCAGATTGGAGGGAGAGAGTATGGAGGAGGTGAATGTATTCAGATATTTGGGAGTGGACATGTCAGCAGATGGATCTATGAAGGATGAGGTGAATCATAGAATTGATGAGGGAAAAAGGGTGAGTGGAGCACTTTGGAGTCTGTGGAGACAAAGAACTTTGTCCATGGAAGTAAAGAAGTGAATGTATGAGAGTATAGTTATACCAATACTCTTATATGGGTGTGAAGCATGGGTGATGAATGTTGCAACGAGGAGAAGGCTGGAGGCAGTGGAGATGTCATGTCTGAGGTCAATGTGTGGTGTGAATATAATGCAGAGAATTCGGAGTTTGGAAATTAGGAGGGGGTGCGGGATTACCAAAACTATTATCCAGAGAGCTGAGGAGAGGTTGTTGAGATGGTTCGGACATGTAGAGAGAATGGAACGAGACAGAATAACTTCGAGAGTGTATAAATCTGTAGTGGAGGGAAGGCGGGTAGGGTTCAGCCTAGGAAAGGTTGAGGAGGGGGTAAGGAAGTTTTGTGTGCGAGGGCTTGGACTTCCAGCAAGCATGTGTGAGCGTATTTGATAGGAGTGAATGGAGACAAATGGTTCTTAATACTTGACGTGCTGTTGGAGTGTGAGCAAAGTAACATTTATGAAGGGATTCAGGGAAACCGGCAGGCCGGACTTGAGTCCTGGAGATAGGAAGTACAGTGTCTGCACTCTGAAGGAGGGGTGTTAATGTTGCAGTCTTATAACTGTAGTGTAAAGCACCCCTCTGGCAAGACAGTGATGGAGTGAATGATGACGAAAGTTTTTCTTTTTCGGGCCACCCTGCCTTGGTGGGAATCAGCCGATGTGTTAATAAAATAAAATAGATTAATCAGTTTCAGACTCCCAAAAATACACTTACAAAAGCACTTACATAAATGTTTGAGTTGGGAGCTGCTCGTATGTCGAGGTACCACTGTACGTATTAATAAATTAGTTTTCTTATGGTGACTTTTGAATGCCTCTTCTGATTTCTTTCAAATCTTCAACACTAATATTTAACTGCATTATTAACCTATGCCAAACATTGCGAATCGCTCACTGGCTACAATATATTTAGTTCTATTTTTAACCCTTTGAGGGTCCAGACCCCCAATCTGAAACTTGTCCACAGGGTCAAAGAATTTAAAAAAAAAAATTATTTTTCCAATAAAATGGTAGATAGTTGATGGAAAATTGACGAAATTATGCTCTCACGAATTTTGCTGCCTCAGCAATATTTAGACACCGGCAATTTTCCCCACTGACTCCCATTTTAGGCCAAATTCTTAGCTATTTCACTCGTATTACTTCTATTTTATTGACTGAGCCCAAGAAGCTGCCCAATCAACTATGTCTACTACCCAATAAAGTGATCAGATATTGGTAATTTGGCCAATTTAACACAAATTTCAGAATATTCCTATTTCAAAATAGGGTCCAGAATAAACAATGCAGGAATTCTTGGCACTAAAATAACATTTCCTCTGTTTATTAGTTACATTTCTAGGCTTTACAAATGAATTCCATTTTTATTTATTTTTTTATTAACACATCGGCCGATTCCCACCAAGGCAGGGTGGCCCGAAAAAGAAAAACTTTCATCATCATTCACTCCATCACTGTCTTGCCAGAAGGGTGCTTTACACTACAGTTATAAAACTGCAACATTTACACCCCTCCTTCAGAGTGCCGGCACTGTACTTCCCATCTCCAGAACTCAAGTCCGGCCTGCCGGTTTCCCTGAATCCCTTCATAAATGTTACTTTGCTCACACTCCAACAGCACGTCAAGTATTAAAAACCATATGCCTCCATTCACTCCTATCAAATACGCTCACACATGCTTGCTGGAAATCCAAGCCCCTCGCACACAAAACTTCCTTTACCCCCTCCCTCCAACCTTTCCTAGGCCGACCCCTACCCCGCCTTCCCTCCACTATTTTTTATTCACATAATGAATTTTTATTCACACCAAAAAATAGAAGATTTACTGTTAAGCAATACTGTAATAATTGTAGAAATAATATCAGCGAATTTGTGGACATACATGACGTGCATGACATACATGACATGCATGACGTCATTTGTTTAGTCTTGAATATCGGCAAAAATCAAACATTTTCGCTACTTCGAGCTCAGTTTCAAGCCATTTTCAGTACGAAAACCAGTCAATATTATCTCTATTCCTGTAATATATCTTCCATTCTATCAAATGAGACCAAGAAACCCTGATTTCACCCGTAAAAAAACATACAAAAATACACTGCAAAGTCGCTGTTTTAATCCAAAAACACGGTCTCAGTTTTTTTTCTCATTATGCACTGCGTGCTGCAGAATTTGTTTTATATGGTGCACACTTACCACACAGATGCATTCTCTCATATCTAGGCCCAAATTTACCTCTCACAACTTATCTGAGTGAGCTAAGCTCATGGCGTAGAACTACGGCCTGGACTCAAGCTTCAAAGCCGTAGAACTACGGGACAGACGCTCAAAGGGTTAAATATAACCCTATGCTAAGCTAATGTTGCCCAGCTCTGTAGATTCAAACAAGCATATTATAACTGATTTAATACTTGTTTTAATGTACAGTATTGTGCATATGGATGCTATCACTGATTCAAAACTAAACTTGTAATAATATTGGTAGAATTACCGACAATATGCTGGGTAAAAGGACACAAGTGCAACTAATGTGACATTTGATTGTGGCAATGTTTCGCTCTCCAGCTTTATCAAGCCGTAACAACTTGATAAAGCTCCTGGAGAGCAAAACGTTGCCACAATAAAATATCACATTAGTTGCACTTGTGTCCTTTTACCTAAGAAAACTAAACTTGCTACTGTACATGACATTTACAGCAGCCAATATGAACCAGATTAATACTAAATACCTTACTCCAAACTATGCTAAAATTTCCCTAACAAAAAGAAGAATACTGTCCTAACAGAACTGCTATACTGTACATATAATTTATAGTGCTTTCATAATTCTAACAGAGGCTTGGCTAAAACAAGATACAACAAAAGTATTTAACATACCTGGGTACACAGCCATTCACAACTGTAGACCAAATAAAGAGGCAAAACTATAATTTACTATAAAATGAGAAGCAATATACAAATATTTTAAGAACTATATGTGCACCTGGTGAAAAATATAGTTTTATGTCTTACCAACACACTAACATTGATATCACTGGTGATAATCTCATGGCATAACTGGCAACTTTGCACCCTGCCCTAATAATTGGTATCTTCAACACTATACAAAGGTACATTAAATATTTGCTCACCCCTTATTCCGAACCTGTCCCTATAAGTCTAGTAGTATCTCCCACACAAAATCTACTCTATACTCTGCCTGGTATTACTCACTTTAGCAAAACTAAATGCAGGCATAATTACTGACCAGAGAACTGACCCACCTTCCTAACAACAGTATATCTTATAAAAACCACTCGAAGCAATAAAACTTAATATTAAGACTATAATGATGCATCAATAAAGTTAATCCCTGCATTAAACAATGTCAATAGTATATGAAAGAGTAGCTCTATCAACAAAATGCTAGACAACACACACTGTCTTCTGAAAACTAAATGAATAACAACAAAAAGCTGAGTAACCAATACCTAACAAAAGACATAAAATAACTCATTGACAAGAAACAGCAAACATTTAGGTACATCCAGGCCCAGTCTGCAGAGAAACAACAAAGACATGCTAAAACACTAACCAATCCAATCTACCATGGCAGGGTAATCCAAAGAAACCAAATACATTCACCCTTACTCTTTCTTTAAATGTATACACATCACAATTAGAATGATCCACTGAACAGCAGCATACACACAAAACATTCAAAGATCATGCCTCATGCCCACACAAAGTACTATTGTTAAAATCCCTTTTATTCCTTTACCTTCACTGATAAGCTTTGTTTTCCAGACTCATACTCAGGTTACATTCCATAACTCAACTATTCTATGCTACACCTTATCTTCCACAGACTCAACATTCACTTCCAGCCGGTCAGCAATTCTATCAATCATTGTTAGACTGCATTTTACTCTCATCGCCTATATCAACTTTTAGCCCTTTCACTGTGTCCCCACATAGATCTATGTCACTAATGCCAGTGTAGCTTGTGTACATTTACATTTTCAAAACAGCACCCTCAAATATGTTGTGAGAGGTAAATTGTGGACCTGACATGAGAGAACGAGTCTCTGCAGTAGTGTGCATGGTACAAGAAAAAAATTCCTGACCTTGTGTTTGGTTTAAAATATCGACTGAGTTTTTTCTAGCATGGTTTTTATGGTTTTATTGACTGTTTTCATGGTATCATTTGACAGAATTGAAGCCATTCTAGTGAAATAGACATTTCAGTTGGTTTCAGCCCAGAAATAGCTTGAAATAGGGTTCAAAGTGGCAGAAATATCTGATTTTCTACAATTTTCCTATGTAAGGTTAGCTCACCTGGAAATTCCCCATTTTAGGTGTTTTACTAAGTCTGTTTCAAATACGTACTGGGATGGCCTAAATCATGACCAGTCATTTATTATCCGTGAAAGTTGGTAAACCTTCATTTTTTTATGATGATGGATTCAAAATGGAAATCAAGTGTTATATTGAAGAGGCCTGAGGATATGATTAATGAAAAAGAGGAGAGGTTGCTTTAGTGGCTGGAATGCCTACAGTGTTTATTCTTGACTAAATAACAAAAAAGGCACAATACCGTGACTGGAACAATACACACACAACCCGCACATATAAAAGAGAGGAGCTTACGACGACGTTTCGGCCCGACTTGGACCATTTACAAAGTCACACTGACACACAGAGACAGAGGAAGGGTATTTATAGGCAGGCAGACAGGGGAGGTACAAGGAGTGGGGAAATGTAGGAGTAGTGGTAGTAGTGGTAGTAGTAAGGTAGTAGTAAAGGTAGTAGAGTAGACAGTCATATGGGAAGGAGCACTGCTATGAGGCTAGCGGCCGCAAGGGTCGAGAGGGAAGAAAGCGAAAAATGAAGGAAAATACAAGGCAAAGAAAGAACAGAAAGAAAGGAAAACCCAAGGAGAAAAAGGAGAAGGGGAAGATAAGACAGGGAAGGAATCAGGTTAAGTCACGGGTGTTCTGAAGTTTAGAGCATTTAACAATGTAATGAGAGAGAAGCATCAACAGAGACAAAGCCAGGGCTAAGATTCATACAGGGAAAGTTGTGTATAAGGGAGGATTCAACCAGGCGGCGACTATGAAAGTTAGCGTAGGGTAGACAGTTTTAGCAGAAGACCAATCAATGGGATGACTGTGATCTCTGACATGACAGAAAGAGCATTATTAGTGTCGGCAAGCCTAACACTATTTTGTGCTCCCTGAGTCTGTCAGAAGAGATCGCCAGTTTCTCCGAGTACTGAAGAGGACAGGAGGAGCAAGAAATAGAGTAGACACCAGGAGAATCTGTGGAGGTAGGGAGGATGAACAGATTAGTGCGAAGAGTGTTAGTTTGGCGAAGGTAAGTTTGATGTCAACTCTCTCCGTTCCTTAGACATCAAACTTACCTTTCGCCAAACTAACACTCTTCGCACTAATCTAGTTCATACCTCCCTACCTCCACAGATTCTCCTGGTGTCTACTCTATTTCTTGCTCCTCCTGTCCTCTTCAGTACTTGGAGAAACTGGCCGATCTCTTTCTGACAGACTCAGGAGCACAAAAATAGTGTTAGGCTTGCCGACACTAATAATGCTCTTTTCTGTCATGTCAGAGATCACAGTCATCCCATTGATTGGTCTTCTGCTAAAACTGTCTACCCTACGTCTAACTTTCATAGTCGCCGCCTGTTGAATCCTCCCTTATACACAACTTTCCCTGTATGAATCTTAGCCCTGGCTTTGTCTCTGTTGATGCTTTCCTCTCTCATTACATTGTTAAATGCTCTAAACTTCAGAACACCCGTGACTTAACCTGATTCCTTCCTGTCTTATCTTCCCCTTCTCCTTTTTCTCCTTGGGTTTTCCTTTCTTCTGTTCTTTCTTTTGCCTTGTATTTTCCTTCATTTTTCGCTTTCTTCCCTCTCGTACCCCTTGCGGCCGCTAGCCTCATGCAGTGCTCCTTCCCATATGACTGTCTACTCTACTACCTTACTACTCCTTACTACTACCACTCTACCACTACTCCTACATTTCCCCTCTCTTGTACCCTCCCTGTCTGCCTGCCATAATACCCTTCTCTGTCTCTGTGTGTTAGTGTGACTTTGTAAATGGTCCAAGTCGGGCCGAAACGTCGTCGTAAGCTCCTCTCTTTTATATGTGCGGGTTGTGTGTGTTTTATTCTTGACTGTTTTTAATTTTGTATAAAACTGGCCAAATTTCTGGCTTCTGTGCACCTTATAAGGTAGTTCTGATACTTCAATGGGCAGTTTCTTGTTTCTGAATTGGGTCAAATTTATCTTTGGAATAGCTTAAAATAGGACTCAGTGGGCAAAATTGCCGATGGGTATATTTCATATGTTGAAATTTTGAATTGTTTTGAAATAGCAACCTTTAACCATCAGCAACACAAATTCGCAACATGGCACGAGGTGTGGCATCGCTAATTCATGTCATATGCTCACCATCTTTAAATTTGGTGCGAGAAGCACAAGTGGCTTACACAACAAAGAATGGGTGTAAACAGTAGAAGGTAGGTAGGTGTAGGTAGGTGTGTGTGTAGGTGTGTGTGTGTAGGTGTGTGTGTGTGTGTGTAGGTGTGTGTGTGTAGGTGTGTGTGTGTGTGTGTGTAGGTGTGTGTAGGTGTGTGTGTAGGTGTGTGTAGGTGTGTGTGTAGGTGTGTGTGTAGGTGTGTGTGTAGGTGTGTGTGTAGGTGTGTGTGTAGGTGTGTGTGTAGGTGTGTGTGTAGGTGTGTGTGTAGGTGTGTGTGTGTGTGTGTGTGTGTGTGTGTGTGTGTGTGTGTGTGTGTGTGGTGTGTGTGGGGTGTGTGTGTGTGTGTGTGTGTGTGTGTGTGTGTGTGTGTGTGTGTGTGTGTGTGTGTGTGTGTGTGTGTGTGTGTGTGTGTGTGTGTGTGTGTGTGTGTGTGTGTGTGTGTGTGTGTGTGTGTGTGTGTGTGTGTGTGTGTGTGGAAAAAAAAACAGCCTGCCAAGTACATTGTGGGAACCACATATTACTGTATTTGTTTACAATGAAATGCAAGTGTGCTACACACACTAAGAACATGACTAGTGAACAGCCTCTCCTCACTTAACGACGGAGTTCCGCTCCTGAGACCACGTCGTTAAACGAAATCGTCGCTAAGTGAGGAGCATACTATACATGTAATGGTAACGGAATTATGCTCTCACAAAGTTAGCAGTATCGACGATGTTTACGCATCGGCGATTTCGCCCACTTTGAGCCCTATTTTCAGTCAATTCCAATGTTTCAGTCTACCAAAATTTTAGCTATTTCGCTAGAATTCCATTTGTTCTATCAATTGAGAAAAAGAAACATCCAATTTACCGATTTGAACTACCCAATAAAGTGGTCAGAAATTGGCAATTTGGCCAATTTCACACAAATTTCAAAAGATGCTAATTTCAAAATAGGGTCCAGAATAAACGAGACAGACATTCCTGGCACTAAAATAACATTTTATCTGTTCATTAGTCACGTCTCCAGGCTCCTCTTACATTACTTTTGCTTTCCATTTTGAATTTTTATTCTCACAAAAAATAGAAGATTTTCTGTTATGTATACTATTGCATCATTGTAAAAACGATATAAATAATATCAGCGCACTTGTGCAAGAATATTAGACTCACCAGTTGATGTGTATTGGATGCATGGCGTGATTTGTTTACTCTTGAACATCAGCAAAAATTGAACATTTTCGCTACTTTGCGCTCAGTTTCAAGGTACAGTGGTCCCTCGACTAGCTGTGATTCCATATAACGGTGAAATCGTGTAACAAACGCTTTTTTCGATAAATATTTCCCTCATGTAGCAACCATTCCCTCATGTAGCAGCCCGTACCAGACCTGTCCGCCTGCCCACAGGACGCCAGTCTAGCGTTGTTTACCATTGAGAGAACATTACCCAGCGCGCTCTTTCAAACATTCACAATACTTTTGTTGTGTTATTGCTGGTTCAGTGACTGTCACTGTGAAATAAGTCACCATGGGTCCAAAGAAGCTTCACAAGTCGATAAAGGCTATAGCACCAGCCAGTGATAAAGTGTAGCATTAACAGTGTAGCAATGGAAATAAGTCACTCTGTCTGACTTTTTTGGGTTATCCTAGGTTTTCTACACATATGCTGCTATGTATGATAATCTATGTATAACTGGATTTGTGTATACCTGAATAAACTTACTTACTTAAGTAAGTTAAGCGATTAATCGATAGAAAATGACAAGAAACTTAACTTCTACAATGTCTGAGGAATAGTATAGGGACACTGACAAGCGCACCGCCCTCTGCCACCATCTCCAAGGTAAGTGTAAGTATTTCTTATTTACATAAGTGTGAATATTTCTTATTTATAAATTAAAGTGTAAATATTTCTTATTTATAAATTATGCACATTCTTTGTGTGAAGTGTTGGTGGCTTTCTGCTGCCATCCACCAAGGCTTATGGTCAGTGGCCCTTATACCCAACAACAAAAAACACACTACCACCAGTCCTTCCAGTCCTTACTCGTAATGACATATTTTATTCATTCTAGAGTTTATATCATGTTTCTATGTTATTAATATTGTTTATTATGTCATATTAGATGAATTGTGCTAGATATATAAGCTGTAGTTTATATTATTGTCATATTGATGAGCTATCTTGTCCTGCCTCCAAACAAACTCTCCTGACACCCTCATACGCCAACAAGAGTCTTCAATAAAGGTAAAACTTATTTAACTGTTCATTTGTCCATTATAATTAGTGCTTTATTTTTATTTCTCATTGTTTTCTGTATGTAAAACTATAGTATTTACTCTTTAAAAAAATGATTTTTTTGTGAATATTTTTGGGTGGAAACGGATTAATTGTACATATTTACATTATTTCTTATGGGAAATAAGGTTTCAAATTACGAGCAATTCGTGTTAAGGCCTAGCTCCTGGAACGGATTAAGATCGTTAATCGAGGGACCACTGTACTTGTCATCTTGAAACCAATCAAAATTATCTCTATTTCTGTAATATATCTTCCATTCTATCAAATGAGACCAAGAAAACGAGAATACAATCATAAATACCATACGAAAATAGACTGCAAAGTCGCTGTTTTAAACCAAAAACACGGTCGGAGTTTTTTTTTCCTCATTACGCACTGTGTGGTGCAGGATCTTTTATACTGCGCACACTGACCGCACAGACCCATTCTCTCACATCTAGGCCTACCAGCCTGTTTCCGCTTGATTTGAGGGCGCTAGAATTTAGGCGTACTAGTACGTCAAAAACCCTGGTGCGTAAGCCGTACTAGTACGGCCGAAACCCTGAAAGGGTTAAACTCTCATACATTCCAATCTTCATTTCCATTAATGATGTCTCCAAAGGCTCCTCAATGCACCATTCGCCTTTTTACCCCTCGTCAATTCTATGGTTCACCTCGTCTTTCATAGACCCATCTGCTGACAAATCAACTCCCAAATGTCTAAACACATTCACTTCCTCCATGCTCCTGCCCTCTAATCTGATATCCAATCTTTCATTACCTTTAATTTTTTTATCCTCATCATCTTGCTCTTTCCTATGTTCATGTTCAATTTCCCTCTTACATACCCTACCAAAGTGGTCCACCAAACTCTGCAGGTTTCCTTCAGAATCTCCCAAAAGCATGGTGTAATCAGCAAAAAGAAATTGAGAAAAATACTTAGTATTTGATTCCTTATCTTTCAATCCCACACCTCTTCCCAATACCAGAGCATTCATTTCTCTTACAATACCATCTATAATTATATTGAACAACAATGGTGACATCACGCATCCCTGCCTAGTACTGGGAAATAATCTCCCTCTCTCCTACATGCCCTAACCTGAGCCTCACTATCCTCTTAAAAACTCTAAACTGCTTTCAGTAACCTGCCACATTGTTCTCCTATCCACCCTATCATATGCCTTTTCCAAATCCATAAATGCAACAAAAACCTCTTTACTCTTATCAAAATACTGTTCTTATATGCTTCAATGTAAACACTTGGTCTACACATCTACCTTTCCTCAAGCCTCCTTGTTCATCTGCAATCCTGCTGTCTTTATTCTTTCAATTATACAAATTACCAGGTATACTTAACAAGCGTATCATTTGCTCTATAATTCTTCCACTCTTTTTTGCCCCCTTTGCATTTATACAATGGAACTGAGCATGCTTTCTACCAATCCCTAGGTACCTTTCCCTCTTAAACACATTTCTTAAAAGCACCAACCATTCCAAAACTATATCCCCACCTGCTTTTAACATTTCTGTCTTGATCCCATCAATCCCAGCTGCTTTACCCACTTTCATTCTACCCACAGGTTCACATACTTTCCCCACACTCACTTCTAGATGTTTTACCTCCCTAACCATTGCATGAAATCACAGCTTCCTTGTCTTTATCAACATTTAACAGTTCCTCAAAATATTCCCTCCATCTTCCCAATACCTCCCACTCTCCCTCTAATAATTCTCCTCTCCTATTTCAAACTGTCAAACCCATTCATTCCCCAGGCTCTCAACATTTTAATCTTGCTCCAAAACTTTTTCGTATTTCAGGAAAATTTGTTTATAGCATTTCACCCACTCTTATCATTTGCTCACCTTTTACATTCCTTCACCACTCTTTTTTCCTCTCTACATACTCCTCCCTCCTTTTATCACTTCTACTTAGTATAAAACTCTCATATCCTAGGTTTTTCTCTCTTACTACTCTCTTTACCTCATTATTCCACCAAACACACCTCTTCCCTCCCGCACCCACCCTCCTATATCCACAAACTTCTGCTAAATACTAACACTGCATTCTTAAATCTATCCCATACCCCTTCAACCTCATTACCTATATTTTCATTAGCCCATCTTTCCACCAATAGTTTCTTATATCTTACCCTAACTGCCTCCTCCTTTAGTTTATAAACCTTCATCTCTCTCGTACTATCTGATACCATTCTCCCTGTATCCCCTCAACCTTTTACTATCATGCTTCACATGTTTTATTACCCCCAAAATTGATTTTTTTTCTTCAAAATTTAGTGAATTGTATGGTAGATTTTTATTTTTTAGCCCTGTGGCACTTTCACTGTCTCTGTAGATCTATGTTGATGCCAGGGTCACTTACATAGATCTACATTTTGAGCTCAGCTCCCTCAGATATAATGTGAACAGTAAATTTTGGCCTAGTCATGAGAGAATGAGTGTGTGCAGCAAGAGCACACTGGATAAAAAATCCTGCCTCATGCAGTCATTTTGTCACCATGTATGATAACACAATCTTTATAAACTACAGCCTCTCCTCACTTACCGATGTACTCGTTTACCGAGTTCATCAGTAAACGAGAGCCCGTCGGAGTTACGACGGGCTCTCCGACGAGTAAAAAAAATATTGTATGTCATATGAGAACTTGGGTCACACATCTCAATCTCCTTCTTACAGCCACTCAGTACACTAGCTTTTAAAGTCTCCAAGACTACATATTTGTACAAATTTGAACTTGATTGTGTACCCCATAGTTAAAGAATAATAATAATAACAATAATAATAATAATAATAATAATCGCTCTGGAGTGGTTTAAATGTCAGCTACCAAACCTGTACAAAATATGTATGACAGCCTACTTACAGCCTCTGAGTACACTAGCTTTCACTTGTCTGAATATTTGTACAAATTTGCACTTTATTGTGCATCCCATAGTACAAGATGTCTGTCATGTCAGTAATATGTATACACTTGTGTAGTGTATTATAAGTAATCCTAGCTGTTATATGTCGGGTCCTTTTATTACGTGTGACGTCAGAGACCCGCACCATGTGAGTGCTATGTCAAGAGGCCTTCCTCTCACTCCCGCCTTAGACCTAGACGAGTACAGAAGGGGCACTGGTATCTCTCCTCACAGACTCTGTTAACCATCCCATCGAGTGTTTCCCTTGCCAACCTTTCTCCTCGAACCCAACACGATAAATGGTGGCAGCGGTGGGATGGTGGGGAACAATGGTTGATTTAGTATTTTATACAAGGCACATAAGTTTTCTAGAATCTCGTTACAAAACTCACCACCATTATCAGACACTAAGGATTTAGGGGTGGTATGTCTACAGATTATACGTTCCTTAACCCTTTGGGGGTCCAAGGGGTCTCTCTGAAACTCGTTCTCAGGGTCCACGAATTTAAAAAAAAAAAATTATTTTTTCTTATGGAATGATAGAGAATCTTTTCCGATCATAACGCCACAAACATTATGAAATTTGATCGAAAACTAACGGAATTATGCTTTCACGAAATTAGCGGTAGCCATGACACTTACGCATCGCCGATTTCGCCCACTTTGAGCCCTATGTTCGGCACATTCCAATGTTTCTGTCTACTAAAATTATAGCTATTTCGCTAGAACTCTATTTCTTCTATCGATTGAGTACAAGAAACCGCCTATTTACCAATTTCAACTATCCAAAATAGTGGTCAGAAAATGGCAATTTGGCCAATTTCACACAAATTTCAAACGATGCCAATTTCAAAATAGGGTCCATAATAAACAAGGCAGACATTCCTGGCACTAAAATAACATCTTCTCTGTTCATTAGTCACGTCTCAGGCCCTCTTACATTACTTTTGCTTTCCATTTTGAATTTTTATTCTCTCAAAAAATAGAAGATTTACTGTTATGTATACAACTGCATCATTGTAAAAATGGTATAAATAATATCAGAGCACTTGTGCATGAATATTAGACTCGCCAGTTGATGTGTATTGGACGCATGGTGTGATTTGTTTACTCTTGAACATCGTCAAAAATCGAACATTTTCGCTACTTTGAGCTCAATTTCAAGGTACTTGTTATTGTCAAACCAATCAAAATCATCTCTATTTCTGTAATATATCTTCCATTCTATCAAATGAGACCAAGAAAACGAGAATACAACAATAAATACCATACGAAAATAGACTGCAAAGTCGCTGTTTTAAACCAAAAACACGGTTAGTTTTTTTCTTAACTCATTATGCACTGTGTGGTGCAGGAATTTTTTTATACTGCGCACACTGACCGCACAGACCCATTCTATCACATCTAGGCCTAACAGCCTGTTTCTGCTTGATTTGAGGGCGCTAGAATTTAGGCGTACTAGTACGTCAATAACCCCAGTGCGTAAGACGTACTAGTACGACCAAAACCCCGAAAGGGTTAACCCTTTGACTGTTTCGGTCGTATATATACGTCTTACGAGCCACTGTTTCGGACGTATCAATACGCCTAAATTCTAGCGGCTTCAAATCAAACGGGAGAAAGCTGGTACGCCCACATATGAGAGAATGGGTCTGTGTGGTCAGTGTGCGCAGTATAAAAAAAATCCTGCAGCACGCAGTATGTAATGAGAGAAAAAAAACTCCGACCATTTTTTTGGATTAAAACGCCGACTTTGAGGTGTATTTTCGTATAGTATTTATGGTTGTATTCTCTTTTTTATGGTCTCATTTGATAGAATGGACAACATACCACAGAAATAAAGATGATTTAGATTAGTTTTATGATGAAAACGACCTTGAAATTGAGCTCAAAGTAGGAGAAATGTTCGATTTTTGCAAATGTTCAAGAGTAAACAAATCCCGCCACGCGTCCAATACACATCAATTGGCGAGTCTAATATTCTTTCACAAGGGCACTGATATTATTTATTTCATTTTTACAATAATGCAATAGTCTGCATAACGGTAAATCTTCTATTTTTTATGTGAATAAAAATCAAAATAGAAACCAAAAGTAATATAAGAGGGCCTAAAGACGTGACTAATGAACAGATAACATCTTATTTTAGTGCCAGGAATGTCTGCATTGTTTATTCTGGACCCTATTTTGAAATTGACAACTTTTTTATTTTCCATGAAATTGGCCAAATTGCCAATTTCTGATCACTTTATTGGGTAGTTGAAATCAATAAATTGGTGGTTTCTTGTACTCAATCGATAGAACAAATGGAGTTCTAAATAAATATCTATGAGTTTGGTCAACTGGAACAATGGAATTTACCGAAAATAGGGCTCAAAGTCGGCAAAATTGCCGATGCGTATATATTGCTGAGATCACTAACTTCGCGAGAGCGTAATTCCGTGAGTTTTCAATCAAATTTCAAATTTTTGGTGTCTTTACCATCGGGAAACGATTCTCTATCATTTCATAAGAAAAAATAATTTATTTATTTTTTTTAAATTTTGCGACAACAGGAGAGCACTCAGGATTGAGGGTTGCGACAGTCAAAGGGTTAAATGCTTTAGCTACTGTCTCGGCAGTCTTATCTGGAATAGGAACTAACTCACAATATCTGGTGAAATGATCGACCATCACAGAGATGTTTATTGCCTTGTATTGTACATTGAAAAATGGTTAGCAAATCTATTGCAACTCTTTCCCATGGTTCACTAGTAGTGGGATACACTTGGATAGGATTGGAAACGTTGATATTACCTTTGTTTCATACAAACACTACACTTCTTAACATACTCAGTAATATCAGTTGCCATACGAGGCCAAAAGTACTTGAATCTGGCTTGTTTAACCCTTAAACTGTCCACACATAGATATACGTTCACGCGCGTAGCTGACCGAACGTACATCTACGTTTTATTTTACATTCGTTCAAATTTAGTGCGATAGGCCCGAGTCGCCTAGACATGAGAGAATGGGTCTTCGCCCTCAGTGTGCGCAGTATTAAAAAAATCGGGGACCACTTAGTACCTTGTGGGAGCACCAGTTCGATTGAGTGCCAGCTAGAGCAAATAGTGTGGCAAACACCAGGGATTCAATGATATGTCGCATTAACACTCCCCTTATAAGAGGAAAGTAAAACCAGGTTAGATAAATACATGAGTGACTGTGCGTGAGTGTGAGTTGGACCTGACAAGCTTGTGCTACTATGTCTGATGCCATGCTCCTTCCTTCAGAGGATGTGACCTGACTAGGTGGGTCATGGACCTGCCTTGCATGGGCCAGTAGTCCTGCTGCAGTGTTCCTTCTTTCTTATGTTCTTATGTATTCGGCAGGCTGGCTAGCTTTGGCTCTCTCTCTATCTGTCTATAACTCTATCTGTCCATATCTTTGTCTGTCTATATCTTTGTCTGTCTATATCTTTATATGTCTATATCTTTATCTGTCTATATCTTTGTCTGTCTATATATCTATCTATATCTATATGTCCTATATCTCTGTCTCTCTCTCACATGTACACACAAGTACAGTTATTATACATAGTGTAAATTACCTAGGATAACCCAAAAATTCCAGGCAAAATGCTATACAATGCTTGTAGATATAATACATAATAGGCATGGAAACCCCTGGCAAGTAATACGCATCGTCACTTCTGCATTGTGTATAATACCTGTTGGCTTACGAGACGCACTCTGAGACTGAGACAAGCAGACAGAAAGACATACACAGGCAGACAGATAAGCAGAGTTAGACAGACATAAGCAGAGCTAGACAAACAGACAGAGATAGACAGACAGATACAGACAGAGATATACAGACAGACAGACAGACAGAGACAGATACAGACAGACAGATACAGATAGACAGACAGACAGATATTGAAAACGAGAGGGTTCCCTCCAGCATTGCTGACATTTATCAAATGTCACTGGGCTGTCAAGAGTTATCTGACACTTGTCAACACACCATTCTTCAAGGATTTTCATATACTCCAGGCACACAGGCAGACAGAAAGACAGATAAGCAGAGCTAGATAGATAGACAGACAGACAGATACAGACAGATACAGGCAGACAGATAGATACAGACAGATAGACAGACAGACAGACAGATAGATACAGACAGATAGACAGACAGACAGATAGATACAGACAGATAGACAGACAGACAGACAGATAGATAGACAGACAGACAGACAGACAGATAGACAGAGTGAAAAAGCAAGGGTTCCCTGCACACATTCATTCATCAATGTCACTGCCTTATTAGTAGTTATCTGGCCATTGTCATAACATCATTCTTCAAGGAGTTTCATATATACTCCAGGATGTCTAAAACATTGCTGGGACCTATAAACACTTCGTATATATTTATAGACTATAGTAAATGACCAAGGCAGGTGAAACTGTTCACCTGTTGGTGTGATTGTGACTATTTGAGTAATTTCAGTACATAATATTAGTGTTAGAACAAACATTGGCTATGAAATCACAAGAACTATTGTAAATTGCATTATGAGAACATAAAAATTATATAAATTAAAATAAAAACTAGAAAAAAAAGTATATCGGCATTACTTCTGCAAGCGGCAGGACTTGATGTTGCCGTCAGGTGAGCATCCAGTACCAAATTGGCGGGCTTATATCTCGGTAAGTACTGGCCCAAATTTCTTTTTTTTTAGCCTATCCTGTTTATAAAAATGTGCTCTTCATTTAAAAAAATGATTTTTTTTTTTTCAAAATATTCAGTCAGCTACGCGAGTGAACGTATATCTACGTGTGGACAGTTTAAGGGTTAATAGAACAATCCATACCAGGGTGTGCAACACCTGGTGCGTCGTGAACTAGCTGTAAGGCTACTTTTACTAGTGACTGAGGAATTACTGACTGGTATACATGCCTCCTAGGTGTTCCCAGCTCGGTTATGCGATACAATAATTCTTGGTTCATAACAAAGTCACTGATAGGTGCTGGTGGCTTCACCGTAAGAATAAGATCTTCTTGGAGCAGGAATCGAATCACACCAGACCACATGGGATCTGTTCTTTGGGCATTCTTTACATCCTCAGCACTAAACGGAGGATCAGCAGTTACTACACTGACATGACGAGATAAAGCATCAGCAACTACATTTGACTTGCCAGGTAAGTGTTCAAAGGTAGGGTTGAACTCTTGGATAGTCAAAGACCATCTGGCTAGTCTTCCAGTAGGTTGTTTATTCTGGAATAATGGTATTAGAGGTGCATGATCTGTCAAGACATGGACAGGATACTGATATATTATGTCTCTGAAGTGTTTTAAAGACCACACTATTGCTAAGGCAACAGTTTTCTTTATTACATATAAAGATTATGCAAATTAAAATAAAGTTATCAAGTTGGAGTTTCATTTTTATTTTTTTCTAGTATGTATATGTATTTAATTCAGCATTTGGCATCATTACAAAGTGGGCAGAGCTACAGCAGAGGGAGAAGCAGCAGTGTCAGTAACTCATGACTCTTCATCCCACTATAAAATATTGTATAATTATACTATTACTATCAATAAATATTACCTACCTATCATATTTATTCCAGAATAATATTAGGTATTAACATAAATAATGTAGAAGCATGATAAAAACTGACAATATATAGAGAGGTATTGAAGGGTGGAGGGCGGAGAAGGATGAAAAAAAAAAGTGACCGAGAAAACGTTACGCGCCTGAAGGGTAACTATAGAAGATCACTCTTACCCTATGCAAAGACTGAAAAAAGTGCGATTTAAAAAAAAAAATCACCTATGCAGGCGTTTCCTGGAATATCTCGGAAGCAAGTCATTGACCTATTTCATGTTGTATTACCGTTAATAATACACAGAATGAAAGGAATTTCCAGCAAACATAAAACTGAATGTTTTAATTTTAGGTGGTGACACTTTTGAAGTGTCAGTAAGGGGTGATTCCTCGATTAGCGACAAAATCGTTTACCGACGGGGTCTTAGGCCCTTATCTCCGTCGTTAAGTGAGGAGAGACTGTATTAGAGGGTGTGCTGGGCTGGGACTATACGAGAGAGAGGGAGAAGGTGCCAGGAGTCTCAGTAACTCCTGCTTCCCCACGAAATACGGACATGTAAGCTCACGGCACTATAAAATATTGTATAATTATACTATTACTATCAATAAAGGTTACATACCTATCATATTTATTCCAGAATAATATTAGGTATATGAATGTGATGAATGTTGCAACGAGGAGAAGGCTGGAGGCAGTGGAGATGTCATGTCTGAGGTCAATGTGTGGTGTGAATATAATACAGAGAATTCGTAGTTTGGAAATTAGGAGGAGGTGCGGGATTACGAAAACTATTATCAAGAGGGCTGAGGAGGGATTGTTGAGGTGGTTCGGACATGTAGAGAGAATGGAACGAAACAGAATGACTTCGAGTGTATAAATATGTAGTGGAGGGAAGGCGGGGTAGGGGTCGGCCTAGGAAAGGTTGGAGGGAGGGGGTAAAAGAGGTTTTGTGTGCGAGGGGCTTGGATTTCCAGCAAGCATGTGTGAGCGTATTTGATAGGAGTGAATGGAGACAAATGGTTTTTAATACTTGACGTCCTGTTGGAGTGTGAACAAAGTAACATTTATGAAGGGATTCAGGGAAACCGGCAGGCCGGACTTGAGTCCTGGAGATGGGAAGTACAGTGTCTGCACTCTGAAGGAGGGGTGTTAATGTTGCAGTTTTATAACTAGTGTAAAGCACCCCTCTGGCAAGACAGTGATGGAGTGAATGATGATGAAAGTTTTTCTTTTTCGGGCCACCATACCTTGGTGGGAATCGGCCGATGTGTTAATAATAAAAAAAATAACATAAATAACGTAGAAGCATGATAAACATGCCCAAATTAATAAAAACTGACATTATATAGAGGTATTGAAGGGTGGAGGGCGGAGAGGGATAAAAAAAAAAGTGACCGTGACCATTACAGAAAACGTTACCCGCCTGAAGGGTAACTATAGAAGATCACTCTTACCCAATGCAAAGACTGAAAAAAGTGTAATTTTCTCAATTTTTTTTTTTTTCAAGTAATCAGCTATGTAAGTGTTTCCTGGAATACCTTGGAAGTAAGTCATTGACCTATTTCATGTTGCATTATCATTAATAATAAACAGATAGAAAGGAATTTCCCAACAAACATAAAACAATGTTTTAATTTTGGGTGGTGACACTTTTGAAGTGTCAGTAAGAGGAGATTCCTCGATTAGCGACGAAATCGTTTACCGCCGGGGTCTTAGGCCCCTATCTCCGTCATTAAGTGAGGAGAGGCTGTACTTCTTAAATCTGGTATTTCTTAATCCTGTAATATCTTCTTAGCAATGTCAGAGACCTTGTCTGAAACTGGGTTGTAGGGGAGCCACAATGTAAATAAATAAATAACTAAATAAATTTGGTAAACGATTTTGTCACTAATAGAGAAATCGCCCCTTACTGACACTTCAGAAGTGTCACCACCCAAAATTAAAACATTCAGTTTAATGTTTGCTGGGAAATTTCTTTCAATCTGTTTATTATTAACCCTTTGGGGGTCCAAGGGGGGTCTCTGAAACTTGTTCTCAGGGTCCACGAATTTAAAAAAATAAAAAAAATTATTTTTTCTTATGGAATGATAGAGAATTTTTTTCCGATCATAACGCCACAAAAATTATGAAATTTGATCGAAAACTAACGGAATTATGCTTTCGCGAAGTTAGCGGTAGCCATGACACTTACGCATCCGCGATTTCGCCCACTTTGAGCCTATTTTCGGCACATTCCAATGTTTCAGTCTACTAAAATTATAGCTATTTCGCTAGAACTCCATTTTTTCTATCGATTAAGTACAAGAAACCGCCTATTTACCTATTTCAACTACCCAAAATAGTGGTCAGAAAATGGCAATTTCGCCAATTTCACACAAATTTCAAACGATACCAATTTCAAAATAGGATCCATAATAAACAAGACAGACATTCCTGGCACTAAAATAACATCTTCTCTGTTCATTAGTTACGTCTCCAGGCCCCTCTTACATTACTTTTGCTTTCCATTTTGAATTTTTATTCTCACAAAAAAATAGAAGATTTATTGTTATGTATACAACTGCATCATTGTAAAAATGGTATAAATAATATCAGAGCACTTGTGCATGAATATTAGACTCGCCAGTTGATGTGTATTGACGCATGGTGTGATTTGTTTACTCTTGAACATCGTCAAAAATCGAACATTTTCGGTACTTTGAGCTCAATTTCAAGGTACTTGTCATTGTCAAACCAATCAAAATCATCTCTATTTCTGTAATATATCTTCCATTCTATCAAATGAGAACAAGAAAACGAGAATACAACAATAAATACCATACGAAAATAGACTGCAAAGTCGCTGTTTTAAACCAAAACACGGTCAGAGTTTTTTTCCTCATTATGCACTGTGTGGTGCAGGAATTTTTATACTGCGCACACTGACCGCACAGACCCATTCTATCACATCTAGGCCTAACAGCCTGTTTCTGCTTGATTTGAGGGCGCTAGAATTTAGGCGTACTAGTACGTCAATAACCCCAGTGCGTAAGACGTACTAGTACGACCAAAACCCCGAAAGGGTTAATGGTAATACAACATGAAATAGGTCAATGACTTACTTCCCAGATATTCCAGGAAACGCCTGCAAAACTGATTACTTGGGAAAAAAGTTTTTGAGAAAATTGCACCTTTTTCAGTCTTTGCATATGATAAGGGTGATCTTCTATAGTTACCCTTCAGGCGCGTAACGTTTTCTCGGTCACTTTTTTTTATCCCTCTCCACCCTCCACCCTTCAATACCTCTCTATATAATGTCAGTTTTTATTGATTTGGGCATCTTTATCATGCTTCTACATTATTTATGTTATACCTAATATTATTCTGGAATAAATATGATAGGTAGATAACATTTATTGATTGTAATAGTATAATTATACAATATTTTATAGTGGGGTATAACATCATTAGGAATTATGAGTTATTGACACACTGCTCCTTCTCCCTCTGCTGTAGCTCTGCCACTTTGTAATGATGTTAAATGCTGAATTAAATACGTATACGTATTAGAAAAAAATAAATAAAAATGAAACTCCAACTAGAAAACTTTATTTTAATTAGCATAACTCTTATATATTAATAAAACAATAAAAAAGTAAAATAAACATACGAGTTGACCCTTTGAGGGTGGATCACGTACTTGTACTCATAAATTCTAGCGCCTTCAAATCTGGTGGAAGAAAGCTGGCAGGCCTACATATGAAAGAATGGGTCTGCGTGGTCAGTGTGCGCAGTATAAAAAAAATCCTGAAGCACACAGTGCATAATGAGAACAAAAAATCTCCGACCGTGTTTTTGGTTTAAAACAGCTACTTTCGAGTGTATTTTCGTATGGTATTTATATTTGCATTCTGGTTTTCTTGGTCTCATTTGATAGAATGGAAGATTTGGTACAGAAATAGTGATGATTTTTGATTGGTTTTACGATGACAAGTACCTTGAAACCAAGCGCAAAGTAGCGAAAATGATCGATTTTTGCCGATGTTCAAGAGTAAACAAATCACGCCATGCATCCAATACACATCAACTGGAGAGTCTAATATTCTTGCACAAGTGTGCTGATATTATTTATACCGTTTTTACAATGATGCAGTTGTATACATAAGTAATTTCTTTTTTTTGTGAGAATAAAAATTCAAAATGGAAAGCAAAAGTAATGTAAGAGGGGCCTGGAGAGTGACTAATAAACAGATAAAATGTTATTTGAGTGCCAGGAATGTCTGTCGTTTATTCTGGACCCTATTTTGAAATTGGCATCTTTTGAAATTTGTGTGAAATTGGCCAAATTGCCAATTTCTGACCCCCTTATTGGGTAGTTGAAATTGGTAAATTGGCGGTTTCTTATACTCATTTGATAGAACAAATAGAATTCTCGCAAAATAGCTATAATTTTAGTAGACTGAAAAATTGGAATTTGCCGAAAATAAGGCTCAAAGTGGGCGAAATCACCGATGCGTAAATATCACCAATACCGCTAACTCAGCAAGAGCATAATTCCGTTAGTTTTCCATCAAATTTCATAATTTTAGTGTCGTTATGATCGTAAAAGGATTCTCTATCATTTCATTTTTTTTTTTTTTTTTTTGAAAATTTTTTGACCCTGAGAACAAATTTGGGAGGGGGCCTCTCGACCCTCAAAGGGTTAAGCTTACAGAAAAATACATAAAATTCACCATCTAACATCGTTATGAAGTGGGAGGAGCTAAATGAGAGAGGAAGAGGCAAGCAGTAGCATTCAGTATCTGGTGAGTCTTCATGGGTGTCAGATGTTAGCTGTGGCGCTAATAAAATGTTGTGTAATTACGCTAATATTAGTAATAAAGGTTATCTATTACATTTATTCCAAATTGATATCAAAAACACGATAAATACCCTAGAACTGTAATAAAGACGCTGAAATGAATAATATATGCCATATTACGTGAGTGGGGTAAGGGCAGAGGCCGCCTCTCTGGGATTGAGATCACAAGATAGATACTACATTGTTTACATCAGGGGAAACACGCCTAGATCTCGTCATAAGAAAAAACGCAAAAATAGCGTTTATTATTATAATTTATAATAATAATTTATAATAGTAAGAATAAGAATAATAATCGATCTTGAGCCCTTTAAATGTCATAAGTATTTCGTATAGTTTGGTAGCTGACATTTAAAGCACTCCAGAGCAATTATTTATTATTATTATTATTTCATTATTATCATCGACATACCTTGTTCACAGATTTTAATCATTTCTTAAGCTGCCACGATACACTGAGAATGTATAGACACATAAGAACACACCAGCTAACCCCTTTACTGTGGACTTCTTTTGTACTTCTTCCATTTTCCTCTTGTTTTTCCTCTTCAAGTGCTGCTGCACTTCTAACTATCTTCTACTATGGGATGCACAATAAAGTACAAATTTATAGACGAAATATGTAGTCTTGGAGATTGCTCGATGCTGAGACACATCACTAACCACTTTACAATGAACTTCTTTTTATACTTCTTCCATTTTCCTCTTGTTTTTCATCTTCCAAGAGGAAAAACAGGAAATTTGTACAAATATGTAGTCTTGGAGACTGTGAAAGCTAGTGTAAGGAGATTAAGATGCTTGATGTTGAGACGATGTGCTGTCCGTTCTTGACCCAAGTTCTTGTACAGTACATATACAATAACAACTCGTCAGAGAGCCTGTCGTAACTCCAAGTTGTCAGTAAACGAGTACATCGGTAAGTGAGGAGAGGCTGTATGTACTACAATATACAGTGGACCGCCGAGTTTCAGCCATAATTCATTCCAGAAGGCTGTTCAAGTACCCCAAAAAATACACTTACAAAAGCACTTACAATAATAAACTTACATAATACGTCGAGTTGGGAGGCGTTCGATTTCCGGGGGTCCACTGTATAGTATATATATATACAGTGGACCCCTGCAAATAGGCCGGTCTGATTATCGGCCAGCTCGAAAATAGATCGCTTTTTTAGGCCCAATTTTTGCCTGATCATCAGCCCTTCCCCGATTATCGGCCCGTGTACCAGACCTGTCTGCCTGCCCCACGCTTACGTGCAGACGTCGTGAGCCAGCCTAGCTTTGTTTATCACAATAAATTCATTGTGTTTAGTGCTTGTTTATTGATTGTGACTGTGATATAAGCCACAATGGGCCCAAAGAAACTTCATAGTGCCAGCCCTTTGGTAAAGAAAGTGACAAACACGATAGAATTGAAGAAAGAAATTGTAGCAAAGTACCAAAGTGGAGGAAGAGAGGGGAGAATGTGCTTTCTTCAGCGATTCTACGATATGTACGATACTAAAGCAGCACAAGTCAATAAAGGCTATAGCACCAGCTAGCGATAAAGTGTAGCATTAACAGTGTAGCAAGTAAGTTAAGCCATTAATCGATAGAAAAATGACGACACGAAACTTAACTCCTCCATTCTGTGTTTGAGGAATATAGGGACACTGAGACCAGAGCTGCCCTCTGCCAACATCTCCTCCAAGGTAAGTGTAAATATTTCTTATTTATATAAGTGTGAATATTTCTTATTTATAAATTAAAGTGTAAATATTTATTTATAAATTTAAAGTGTAAATATTTCTTATTTAAATATTATGTACATTGTTTCTGTGAATAGTGTTGGTGGCCTGCTGCTGCCGCTGACCACCACCACAGCTTATGGTCAGTGGCCCTTATACCCAACAACAACACTACCACCAGTCCTTACATTCGTAATGACATGTTTTATTCATTCTAGAGTTTATATCATGTTTCTATGTTATTAATATTGTTTATTATGTCATATTAGATGAATTGTGCTAGATAAATAAGCTGTAGAGTTGGTATTATTGTCATATTGAAGGACTATCTCGTCCTGCCTCCAAACAAACTCTCCTGCCTCTCTCATACACCAACAAGAATATGATAAAACAGCCACTGTGAAAAAAATACTGAACTTCCAATCCCTTTCAAGTCTTCAATAAAGGTAAAACTGATTTAACTGTTCATTTATCCATTAACCCTTTTGAGTGTTTCGGTCGTATATACAGTGGTCCCTCGACTATCGTAATTAATCCGTTCCAGGAGCTATTACTTAACACGAAATTTACGAAATTCGAAACCTTTTTTCCCTTAAGAAATAATGTAAATACGTACAATTAATCTGTTCCACCCAAAAATATTGACATACTAAATAATAATAATAAAAAAAACACAAAAAAACACACACACACAAGAGCTAGCGCACTTGCTTCACGCACAGAGGACCCGGGTTCAATTCCCGGCGGAGCCGAAACATTTCGAAGTGTTTCGTTACACACACACACATACATACAACAGGCCTAGTGTCTAATCGACATGTGCCTAGGACAAAATGGTAACTAACACATACATACATACATTTACTTACCTTTATTGAAGAGTTACAGGGATCTGGAAGATAGGGATGATGACAGGGGCAGGGAGTTAGTGGTTGGAAGGGGAATCCCCCTCCAAAAGGACTTCAGGTAACAAGTCCCTCTCTGGGGTTACTTCCCTTCTTGGTCTTTTAAAGCCACTAGGACCAGCTTGAGAGTCACTAGAGCCCTGCCTGGTGAAGTAACTGTCCACAGTCCTCTTGTTTCTGGCGACTCTTCAACACTTTCCTGAACTACAACATGGCTCTGTCACTGAAGTGGTTGCACAGAAGGCTCATTTCAGCTTGCTCAGGGTGGTGTCTCAACAAATGTCTGCAACTCATTCCACTTTGTACACATCTCCTTAAGCACTGAAGAAGGCACCTCCTCCTCTCTCTCTCTCCCTCCTCCTTTCAAGCAATAACCTCAGCTGTGGTCTGTTGCTGTTCCAGATGAAGCTCTTGCAGCACTTCAGTTGTTAGCTCTACCCTGTGCTCCTCCACCAACTCTTCCACATCCTCACCACTCACCTCCAACCCCAGGCTGTTCCCCAATGCCACAATATCTTCCACAACAGGCACAGGGTCGTCAGGGTCAGCCTCAAATCCTTCAAAATCCCTCTTTTCAACACAATTCGGCAACAGTGGTCTCCAAGCAGAGTTCAAAGTCCTAGAAGTCACTCCCTCCCTATAAGGCCTATGCAATGCACGATATTGAAGTGTTCTTTCCAGAACTCTTAGGGTCAATTCAGTGTCTGAGGTCACATTAAAGCACTTCTGAAACACTGCTTTGGTGTACAGTTTCTCGAAGTTTGCAATGACCTGCTGGTCCATGGGCTGGATGAGAGGAGTGGTGTTAGGAGGCAAGAACTTCACTCTGATGAAACTGAACTCATCAGGCAACAACTCTTGCAAGTTGTGAGGATGAGCAGGAGCATTGTCCAGTACCAGGAGGCACTTGAGTCCTAATTTCTTTTCCAGGAGGTATTTCTTCACACTAGGGCCAAACACTCCAGTCAACCATTCCTTGAAAATCTCCATAGTGACCCATGCCTTGGTGTTAGCCTTCCAATCCACACACAATTTATTCTTGTCAACACTGTGTTTCTTGAAGGCTCTGGGATTTTCTGAGTGATACACCAGTAAAGGCTTCACTTTAAAATCACCACTGGCATTGGCACACATCATAAGAGTTAGCCTGTCTTTCATAGGCTTGTGTCCTGGCTGTGCCTTTTCCTCCTGAGTAATGAAGGTCCTGTTGGGCATTTTCTTCCAAAACAGGCCTGTTTCATCACAATTAAACACTTGTTGGGGTTTAAATTTTTCAGTGTCTACGAACCCCTGGAATTCCTTCACAAATTTTTCAGCTGCACGTTTGTCTGAGCTGGCTGCCTCACCATGCCTCACAACACTGTGTATGCCACTACGTTTCTTAAAACTCTAAAAACAGTCTTTGCTGGCTTTAAAATCACTCACCTCACCACTGGTTGCAGGCATTGTCTTGACAAGATCTGCGTGCAACTTCCTTGCCTTTTCACAAATTATCGCCGTGGAAATACTATCACCCGCTATCTGTTTTTCATTGATCCACACCATCAACAACTTCTCAACCTCATCCACTGTTTTCGATCAATTTTTCGTTAACATATCAACCCCTTTTGCAACATTACCTTCCTTGATCTCATTTCTCTTTGCCAGGATAGAGCTGATAGTAGATGGGGTTTTCTTGTACATCCTGGCAAGATCACTCAGACGTACGTCACTCTCATATTTTTCTATAATCTCTTTCTTCAGTTCGATGGTGTTCCTCACTTTCTTTACCACAAGGGTGCCACTAGGAAGCTTCTTTGGACCCATGGTGACTATTTCACAGTGACAATCACTAAACCACCAAAAAAGACACCAAATGTATTGTGAATGTTTGAAAGAGCGCGCTGGGTAATGTTCTATCAATGGTAAACAACGCTTCACTGGGGGGCATCCTGCGTCCTGCGCAGGCGCGGAGCAGGCGGACGGGTCTAATAAGTTACGAAACACGAGGCTGTTTACAATACACAAAATCGTAAAAAGCTTACAAAACACGATTTTTACGGTACATGAGCCTTACGATACTCGGAGGTCCACTGTATACGTCTTACGAGCCAGTGTTTCGGACGTATATATACTCACAAATTCTAGCGGCTTCAAATCAAACGGGAGAAAGCGGGTAGGCCCACATATGAGAGAATGGGTCTGTGTGGTCAGTGTGCGCAGTATAAAAAAAATCCTGCAGCACGCAGTGCATAATGAGAAGAAAAAAAAACTGACCGTGTTTTTGGATTAAAACGCCGACTTTGAGGTGTATTTTCATATAGTATTTATGGTTGTATTATCTTTTTCGTGGTCTCATTTGATAGAATGGAAAACATATTACAGGAATAGAGATGATTTTGATTAGTTTCATGATGAAAACGATCTTGAAATTGAGCTCAAAGTAGCGGAAATGTTCGATTTTTGCCAATGTTCAAAAGTAAACAAATCATGCCACACGTCCAATACACATCAACTGGTGAGTCTAATATTCTTTCACAAGTACACAGATATTATTTATACCATTTTTACAATAATGCAATAGTCTGCATAACAATAAATCTTCTATTTATTGTGTGAATAAATAATCAAACTAGAGAGCAAGAGTAAGAGGGGCCTAAAGACGTGACTAATGAACAGATAACATCTTATTTTAGTGCCAGGAATGTCTGCATTGTTTATTCTGGACCCTATTTTGAAATTGACATCTTTTTTATTTTGCATGAAATTGGCGAAATTGCCAATTTCTGACCACTTTATTGGGTAGTTGAAATCGGTAAATTGGTGATTTCTTGTACTCAATCGATAGAACAAATGGAGTTCTAAAGAAATAGCTATGAGTTTGGTCGACTGTCCCAATGGAATTGGCTGAAAATAGGGCTCAAATTCGGCGAAATCGCCGATGCGTATATATACAGTGGACCCTCGGTTAACGAAATTAATCCGGTCCAGGAGCTATTACTTAATCTGAATCTTTCGTTATCTGAAACCTTATTTCCCATAAGAAATAATGTAAATACAATTAATTCGTTCCACAAAAAAATAATCACTCAAAAAAAAAAAAACATTAACATTTACTTACCTTTATTGAAGAGTTGCAAGCATCTGGAAGGTAGAGTTGCTGACAGGGGCAGGGTGTTAATGGTTGGAAGGAAATCCCTCCAAAAGGACTTCAGGTAACAAGTCCCTCTCTGGGGTTACTTCCCTTCTTTTCTTTTAATGCATGAATGCTACACTCCCTGCATGCCTGCTACACTCCCTGCATGCCTGCTACACTCCCTGCAGGCCTGCTACACTCCCTGCAGGCCTGCTACACTCCCTGCAGGCCTGCTACACTCCCTGCAGGCCTGCTACACTCCCTGCATGCCTGCTACACTCCCTGCATGAATGCTACACTCCCTGCATGAATGCTACACTCCCTGCATGAATGCTACACTCCCTGCATGAATGCTACACTCCCTGCATGAATGCTACACTCCTGCATGAATGCTACACTCTGCATGAATGCTACACTCCCTGCATGAATGCTACACTCCCTCCATGAATGCTACACTCCTTCCATGAATGCTACACTCCCTGCATGAATGCTACACTCCCTGCATTAATGCTACACTCTCTGCATGAATGCTACACTCCCTGCATGAATGCTACACTCCCTGCATGAATGCTACACTCCCTGCATGAATGCTACACTCTCTGCATGAATGCTACACTCTCTGCATGAATGCTACACTCTCTGCATGAATGCTACACTCCCTGCATGAATGCTACACTCCCTGCATGAATGCTACACCCTCCATGAATGCTACACTCCCTCCATGAATGCTACACTCCCTCCATGAATGCTACCACTGGGGTGCCACTAGGAAGCTTCTTTGGACCCATAGTGACTTATTTCACAGTGACAATCACTAAACCACCAAAAAAGACACCAAATATATTGTGAATCTTTGAAAGAGCGCGCTAGGTAATGTTCTCTCAATGGTAAACAACGCTTCACTGGTGTCCTGCGCTTGCGCGGAGCAGGCGGACACGTCTAATACCTTTCGGTAACCGAGGAATTTTTCGCTAACCGATTCCGAAAAAAGCTTACGTTTTCCGAAACTTTCGTTAACGGGACCTTTCGTTAACCGAGGGTCCACTGTATCGTTGACATCGCTAACTTTGCTTGAGCGTAATTCCGTAAGTTTTCCATCAAATTTCATACTTTTGGTGTCATTACCATCGGGAAATGATTCTCTATCATTTCATAAGAAAAAATAATGTATTTTATTTTTTTCCAAAATTTTGCGACATAGAATGACAGTTCCAGAATGGGGTCTCCGACAGTCAAAGGGTTAAAATTAGAGCTTTATATTTATTTCTCATTGTTTTCTATATGTAAAACTATAGTATTTATTCATTAAAAAAAATTATTTTTGGTGAATATTTTTGGGTGGAACGGATTAATTGTATTTACATTATTTCTTATGGGAAATAAGGGTTCAGAAATCAGCCAGTTCGATTTTAGGCCTAGCTCCTGGAACAGATTAAGGCCGATTTTAGGGGGTCCACTGTATATATATACGTGTATATACAGTGGACCCCCGAGTAACGAACAAAATTCATTCCAGCAGCCTGCTCAAGTGCCATTACCGAACGAATTTACTCTTTTAAGAAATAATGTCAAGTAGGTTAGTCCATTTCAGACCCCCAAAAATACACTTACAAAAGCACTTACAATATTATACTTACATAATTGTACAATTTCCGGGGTGTTCGTTACTCGGGGGTCCACTGTATATATATCAACAACAACACTGCGCTAGCCAGGGTTTGAACCCATGTTGTACTGGCCCGTCATTGTGAGCGAGAACCACATGATGCCTTTACCCATAGGACCACTCAATCCTACAAGAACAAAGCACACGGCACAGAACTATGTGTTTTACCTTGGTCCGAGGACATACGGAGGTGTGGGAGCTTTCAAGCAAATTTCATTCTCATCCCTGTTTGGTGTAGTAGCCTACGAGCAGTATTTATATATTATTGTAACCACAAACGAGTGGTATTGATCAATAACAACACTGCGCTTGCCAGGGTTCGAACCCATGTTGTACTGGCCCGTCATTGTGAGCGAGAACCACATGATGCCTTTACCCACAGGACCACCCAATCCTACAAGAACCAAGCACACAGCACAGAGCTGTGTGTTTTACCTTGGTCCGAGGATATACAGAGGTGTGGGAGCTTTCAAGCTAATTTCATTCTCATCCCTGTTTGGTGTAGTAGCCTACGAGCAGTATTTATATACTATTATTGTAACCACAAACGATTGGTATTGATCAATAACAACACTGTGTTAGCCAGGGTTCGAACCCATGTTGTACTGGCCTGTCATTGTGAGTGAGAACCACATGACGCCTTTACCCACAGGACCACCCAATCCTACAAGAACCTAGCACACAGCACAGAGCTGTGTGCTGGCCAGTGATAACCTGTGATGACCAGTGATAACCTGTGATCAGTGATAACCTGTGATGACCAGTGAAAACCTGTGATGACCAGTGAAAACCTGTGATCAGTGTTAACCTGTGATGGCCAGTGATAACCAATAAAGACCAGTGTTAACCTGTGATAGCCAATGATCAGTGAGGACCTGTGATGGCCAGTGATGACCAGTAGTGAGCAGTGATGACCTGAAATATCCTTCAATGACCAGTGATAACCTGTGAAGACCAGTGTTAACCTGTGATGACCAGTGATAACCTGTGATGACCAGTGATAACCTGTGATGACCAGTGATAACCTGAGATGACCAGTGATAACCTGTGATGACCAGTCATAACCTGTGATGACCAGTGATAACCTGTGATGACCAGTGATAACCTGAGATGACCATTGATAACCTGTGACCTCTGATAAACTGTGATGACCAGTGATGAAGTGATAACCTGTGATGAACAGTGATAACCTGTGATGAAAAGTGATAACTTGTGATGAACAGTGATAACCAGTGACAACCTGTGATGACCAGTGACGGCATGTGATGACCAGTGATGGCCTGTGATGACCAGTGATGGCCTGCAATGACCAGTAATGACCTGTAATGACCAGTGACGGCCTGTGATGACCAGTGACGGCCTGTGATGACCAGTGATGGCCTGCGATAGCCTTTGATAGCCAGTGATGGCCTGTGATGACCAGTGATGGCCTGTGATGGCCTTTGATGACCAGTGATGGCCTGTGATGACCAGTGATGGCCTGTGATGACCAGTGATGGCCTGTGATGACTTGTGATGACCAGTGATGGCATGTGATGACCAGTGATGACCTGTAATGACCAGTGACGGCCTGTGATGACCAGTGATGGCCTGTGATGACCAGTGATGGCCTGCAATGACCAGTAATGACCTGTGATGACCAATGACGGCCTGTGATGACCAGTGATGGCCTGTGATGACCAGTGATGGCCTGTGATGACCAGTGATGGCCTGTGATGACCAGTGATGGCCTCTGATGACCAGTGATGGCCTCTGATGACCAGTGATGGCCTCTGATGACCAGTGATGGCCTCTGATGACCAGTGATGGCCTCTGATGACCAGTGATGGCCTCTGATGACCAGTGATGGCCTCTGATGACCAGTGATGGCCTCTGATGACCAGTGATGGCCTCTGATGACCAGTGATGGCCTGTGATGACCAGTGATGGCCAGTGATGGACCAGTGATGACCAGTGATGACCTGTGATGACCAGTGACGGCCTGTGATGACCAGAGATGGCCTTTGATGACCAGTGATGGCCTGTGATGACCAGGGATGGCCTGTGATGGCCTGTGATGACCAGTGATGGCCTGTGATGACCAGTGATGACCAGTGATGACCTGTGATGACCAGTGATGACCTGTAATGACCAGTGACGGCCTGTGATGACCAGTGATGGCCTGTGATGACCAGTGACATCCTGTGATGACCAGAGATGGCCTGTGATGACCAGAGATGGCCTGTGATGACCAGTGATGGCCTGTGATGGCCTCTGATGACCAGTGATGGCCTGTAATGACCAGTGACGGCCTGTGATGACCAGTGATGGCCTGTGATGACCAGTGACGGCCTGCAATAACCAGTGATGACCTGAGATGACCAATGATGGCCTGTGATGACCAGTGATGCCTGTGATGACCAGTGATGGCCTGTGATGACCAGTGATGGCCTGTGATGACCAGTGATGGCCTGTGATGACCAGTGACATCCTGTGATGACCAGTGACATCCTGTGATGACCAGTGACGGCCTGTGATGACCAGTGACGGCTTGTGATGACCAGTGATGGCCTGTGATGACCAGTGATGACCTGTAATGACCAGTGACGGCCTGTGATGACCAGTGATGGCCTGTGATGACCAGTGACGGCCTGCAATGACCAGTGATGACCTGAGATGACCAATGATGGCCTGTGATGACCAGTGATAGCCTGTGATGACCAGTGACATCCTGTGATGACCAGTGACGGCCTGTGATGACCAGTGACGGCCTGTGATGACCAGTGACGGCTTTTGATGACCAGTGATGGCCTGCGATGACCAGTGATGGCTTGTGATGACCAGTGATGGCCTGTGATGACCAGTGATGGCCTCTGATGACCAGTGATGGCCTCTGATGACCAGTGATGGCCTCTGATGACCAGTGATGGCCTCTGATGACCAGTGATGGCCTCTGATGACCAGTGATGGCCTCTGATGACCAGTGATGACATGTGATGACCAGTGATGGCCTCTGATGACCAGTGATGGCCAGTGACGGCCTATGATGACCAGTGATGACCTGTGATGACCAGTGACGGCCTGTGATGACCAGTGATGGCCTATGATGACCAGTGACGGTCTGTGATGACCAGTGACGGTCTGTGATGACCAGTGACGGCCTGTGATGTCCAGTGACGGCCTATGATGACCAGTGATGGCCTGTGATGACCTATGATGACCAGTGATGGCCTATGATGACCAGAGACGGCCTGTGATGATCAGTGATGGCCTGTGATGGCCAGTGACGGCCAGTGATGGCCTGTGATGACCAGTGACTGCCTGTGATGACCAGTGACTGCCTGTGATGGCCAGTGACTGCCTGTGATGGCCAGTGACGGCCAGTGATGGCCTGTGATGACCAGTGATGACCTGTGATGACCAGTGACGGCCTGTGATGACCAGTGATGGCCTGTGATGACCAGTGATGGCCTGTGATGACCAGTGACGGCCTGTGATGACCAGTGACGGCCTGTGATGACCAGTGACGGCCTGTGATGACCAGTGATAACTTTTGATGACTTGGTGGTGGAGGGAACACTTGGTGGTGGAGGGAACACTTGGTGGTGGAGGGAACATTTGGTGGGAGTGAGGAAACACTTGGTGGGAGTGAGGAAACACTTGGTGGTGGAGGAAACACTTGGTGGGAGTGAGGAAACACTTGGTGGTGGAGGAAACACTTGGTGGTGGAGGAAACACTTGGTGGGAGTGAGGAAACACTTGGTGGGAGTGAGGAAACACTTGGTGGGAGTGAGGAAACACTTGGTGGTGGAGGAAACACTTGGTGGTGGAGGAAACACTTGGTGGGAGTGGAGGAAACACTTGGTGGGAGTGAGGAAACACTTGGTGGGAGTGAGGAAACACTTGGTGGTGGAGGAAACACTTGGTGGGAGTGAGGAAACACTTGGTGGGAGTGAGGAAACACTTGGTAGTGGAGGAAACACTTGGTGGTGGTGGTGGTGGTGGAAACACTTGGTGGTGGTGGTGGTGGGAACACTTGGGTGGTGGTGGTGGGAACACTTGGTGGTGGTGGTGGTGGGAACACTTGGTGGTGGTGGTGGTGGGAACACTTGGTGGTGGTGGGAACACTTTTATGGGAGGGGGGGAACACTTTTATAGGAGTGGGGGAACACTTGGTGTGAGTGGGGGGAACACATGGTGGGAGTGGGGGGAATTCTTGGTGGGAGTGGGGGGAACGCTTGGTGGTAATGGACGGAACGCTTGGTGGTGGTGGACGGAACGCTTGGTGGTGGTGGACGGAACGCTTGGTGGTGGTGGACGGAACGCTTGGTGGTGGTGGACGGAACGCTTGGTGGTGGTGGACGGAACGCTTGGTGGTGGTGGACGGAACGCTTGGTGGTGGTGGACGGAACGCTTTGTGGTGGTGGACGGAACGCTTTGTGGTGGTGGACGGAACGCTTGGTGGTGGTGGACGGAACGCTTGGTGGTGGTGGACGGAACGCTTGGTGGTGGTGGACGGAACGCTTGGTGGTGGTGGACGGAACGCTTGGTGGTGGTGGACGGAACGCTTATTGGTCGTGGTGGTGGTTGAGGGAACACTTGGTGGTGGTGGAGGAAACACTTGGTGGTGCTTGAGGGAACACTAAATGATGCTGGAGGGAACACTTGGTGGTGCTGGAGGGAACACTTGGTGGTGCTGGAGGGAACACTTGGTGGTGCTGGAGGGAACACTAGGTGGTGCTGGAGGGAACACTAGGTGGTGATGGTGGTGGTGGAGGGAACACTTGGTGGTGGTGGAAGGAACACTTGGTGGTGGTGGTGGTGGTGGAAGGAACACTTGGTGGTGGTGGGGGAACACTTGGTGGTGGTGGGGGAACACTTGGTGGTGGTGGAAGGAACACTTGGTGGTGGTGGGGGGAACACTTGGTGGTGGTGGTGGGGGAACACTCGATGGTGGTGGAGGGAAAACACTAGGTGGTGGTGGAGGGAACACTTGCTGGTGGAGTGAACATTTTGTGGAGGTGGAGGCAAGAGAAGTGGGAGGAGGTGAGAGAAGTGGGAGGAGGTGAGAGAAGTGGGAGGAGGTGAGAGAAGTAGGAGGTGGTGAGAGAAGTGGGAGGAGGTGAGAGAAGTGGGAGGAGGTGAGAGAAGTGGGAGGAGGTGAGAGAAGTGGGAGGAGGTGAGAGAAGTGGGAGGCAAGAGAAGTGGGAGGAGGCAAGAGAAGTGGGAGGAGGTGAGAGAAGTGGGGAATGACAGAATTAGAGAGACACTGGAAGACAACCAAACTGTAGATGTTATATACACAGACTTTGCAAAGGTTTTTGGCAAATGTGATCATGGGGTGACTGCACACAAAATGAGGGTCATGGGTATTACTGGGAAGGTAGGCAGACGGATTTTTGGTTCCCAACACAGAACACGAAAAGAAATAGTAAACAGAGCAAAATTCAGCATCAACAAGATAAAAGCTCAGTTCCCTAAGGCACTGTCCTGGCACCACTGCTGTTTCTCATCCTCATAGCAGACATGGATATAAACACCCGTCACACTTTTGTATCATCATTTGCAGATAACACTAAAATAATCATGAAAGTCAGTCACTATGGTAGAAGACGCTGAAAAATTACAGGAAGATATAAGCAGGGTTTTCCAGTGGGCAGTGGAGAACATGACGTTCAATGGTGGTAAGTTCCAGCTGCTTAAGTATGGAAAGAATGAAGAACTCAAAAGAAACACTGTATACAAAACTCAAGAGGTTCATCAAAAAGAACAAAAAGAACACGTGAAAGACTTTAGAATGATAATGTCAGCTAACCTTTCTTTCAAAGAACACAATAAGACTAAGATCACAACAACCAGGAGGATGATGGGGTGGGTAATGAGAACTTTCAAAACAAGCGAAATAATGCCAATGATGACACTTTTCAAATCGCTATTGCTCCATCATTTGGAAAATTGCTCAGTGCTGATGGCCCCATCCAAGGCAGGAGAAATATCACAGCTGGAACAGAGAGAAATCATTTACGGCTTGCATAGAGCCAGTAAATCATTTAAATTACTAAGAACGCCTTAAAGTCTTAGCCCTTTGAGGGTCCAAGCTATAGTTCTACGCCTTGTCCACAGGGCCCAATATTTAAAAAAAAAAAAAAAAAAAAATCTTATAAAATGGTACAGAATCTTTCTCTGAAGGTAACAAAAAGTACGAAATTTGATGGTAAATTGGTGAAATTACACTATCACAAATTTTACTGCGTCAGCAATCGAGTGAGCACAAAAAACTGCCCAATCAACTACAGTGGTACCCCGACTTACGATGGTCCCCAAACACACCCTTTTATGTAAGTTTATTTTTTTAAATGTTTTTGTAAGTGTAATTTTGGGGGTCTAAAAGGACTAGTCTATTTTACATCATTTCTTATGGAGATAAATTTGTTTGGTAATGGCACTTGAACAGCATTCTGGAATGAAAAAATATCGTAAGTCGGGGTACCACTGTATTTCAACTACCCAATAAAGTGATCAGAAAATGTTAACTTGGTCAATTTCACACAAAGTTCAAAATATTCCAATTTCAAAATAGGGTCCAGAATAAACAATGCAGGCATTCCTGGCAGTAAAATAACATTTCCTCTGTTTATTAGTTACGTTTCCAGGCTTTACAATGAATTCCATTTTGATTTTTTAATTTACATAAAGAATTTTTATTCACACCAAAAACTAGAAAATTTACTGTTATGCAATATTGTAATAATTGTATAAATAATAACAGCACATTGGTGAACGTATATTAGACCCACCAGTTGATGTGTATTGGACATGTGACGTTGGTTGTTTACTCTTGAACATTTGCAAAAATTAAACATTTCCACTACTTTGAGCTCAATTTCAAGCTATTTTTATTACTAAAACCAATCAAAATCATGTCTATTTCTATAATAAGTATATCTTCCATTCTATCAAGTGAGACCAAAAAACTGTGAATACAACCATAAAAACCATACAAAAATACACCACAAACTCACTGTTTTAATCCAAAAATACGGTCATAGTTTTTTCTCATTATGCAGTGCGTGCTGAAGGATTTGTTTTATATGGTGCACACTTACCACATAGATCCATTCCCTCATATCTATGCCCAAATTTACTGCTCACAGCTTATCTGAGTAGGCTGAGCTCATGGCGTAGAACTATCGCTTGGACCCCTCAAAGAGCTAATATACCTGGTAATATATACCTGGAAAGTACTTGAGGGCCTGGTCCCAAATCTGCACACTGTCATAACAACATACTGAAGCAAGAGATATGGTAGAAGTGCAAAATAAACCCAGTGAAAAGCAGGGGTGCGATGGGCACAATAAGGGAACACTGTATCAACATCCGTGGCCCCAGGTTATTCAACATCTTAGCAAAAGATATCAGAAACACTGCTGAAACAAGTGTAGAAGTCTTTAAGAGGAAACTGGACAAGTATCTTCACCAAGTGCCAGATTAACCAGGCTGTGATGGGTATGTGAGGCAGCGGGCCTCCAGCAGCAGCAGCCTGGTTGACAAGGCTAGCATCAGACAAGCCTGGCTCCGGAAGTACTCTCGAAACTCATCAAAGGTATATCAAAGGGAGAAGTTGGAGGAGGTGGGGAAGTTTGTATAGCGGGGAGAAATTTACTGGAGAAAGGGAAAAGTTGGGTAGAAGAAGGATACTTAGTAAAGCAAATAGGTAAATGCTTGAAACTAAAAATATATTAAATAAACTGATAATAAAATAGAAGTAAAGTGTATCTGCTTCTGGAATATGCAACAAGGATCAATTGTAATACTAAGAGTAAAAACAGTGGCTACGAGTGTATTACACAAGGGTGTGTGAGAGTGGCCTCAAGTGGAAACATTACACTACTAAGCAAGGTCAAAGATATGTCATTACTGTACATTCTTCAGTTATAAACGTAATTGTTAAGTCAGGTCTGTTGTATTAGCTGGGATGTGATATTTGTCATCTTTTAAGTGATAATCACTAAATGACTGGCTGATCAGGCCATCAACCAAAACACCAGGTCCAAGAGTGTCACAGAAAAACCTTTAAGAAATATTGAAGCTCTTTTTTTTTTTTCATCATCCAGGCTTGTATACTCACATAAACTACTATCATGTTTTTTTTATGACACTTAAAAATTATCATAAATTTTTCTTTCACTGTAGTATTAAGTTCACGAAATTCACATATCTATCAGAACTTTTCAAAGAAGCATCTGTTTTATAGTACAATATATATAACCCCCGTCAGGCAACCCACTTATCCCTCACTTATTTTCCCATGCTTATACAAGCATTTGCCCTGGTGACAATGTCTTGGTATACCTTAACTTTGATAACCTTACTGATTTCAAAGTAATGTGGTACTGTCTTGTCCATCATGAATCTCAAGAGACAAGTGTCAGTTTCAGCCAATGTGCAATATGGGGACAACTGAATATACATGAGAAGCAATGGTTGCACATGTGCACTGACAGATCAACATTTCATTTGTCTCTTTTTTTATGTGCATATGGAATTGCTTCTGCATCAATATATTCCAGGAAGTCACAAGAACTGCCTGACATCAGGTCTACTATATAAATACCCAAAGAAGTATATCTTTCAGTGTATGTATATGCCACGAGTTTAATCAGTATTGTAGAGAGTAAAGTATTTTTAGCTGGGGTGAAAAGGTTACACACAGCCTTATGCACGTAATGACCCTCATGTAGTTGATCGACTTTAAAAATTGTAATAGAAAAATTCCTGAAATCTCAGACAAAACAGGCAATGATACACCAAGTACTGGTACCATGAAACTGCAGCTTCTTCACACAAGAAAAACAGTCTTAGTGGAAACCAGAGCTATACTGAGTATCAACATAAGAGCTACCTTTGACTGGTGTCAAAGGGTCTTCTACCCTCACAGCCCAGCCTGAGGCCAGGCTTTCTTGTTCACAGCCTACCCTTGTATTTGAAGAGAATTCAAGTCTATATATGTCACTGCGATAAATATAAAAAAACCTAAGTAAAGATAGGTAGATAGTTCATCATAAATCCTGAAGAGTATGTACTACTTTATAACATTGTATTTATCTTACAGTGAAGAAAACAACATGTGTGCTACATTTTGAGAGAATACTATATATACACTGAAATATAACACTTACCGAATGCTTTTTAGAAAAAAGATCTTTGAGAATTTCGTTGCAATTTTTAAAAGACTCAGAAACCTTTCCTTTTGGTTTCGTGCTATGCTGTGGCTGAAAAGAAAAATTCTTAATTACTAACAATTAAGGAGTGCTCATTGCTTAATATTTAAATCAGTTATATTCATATAATTGTCAAAATTATAATTCAAACCTAACCACTGCAATTAATAAACATAATGAAAAGTAATTATCACATAATGACAAGTTATATTTCAATGAAATAAAGTTGGCTTAGTAATATAGCACTACATCAAAATAACTTAATATGTGACACAGTCAGCTTTGACCCTAGGTTAATACAAGGACAATCCAATTCAGGACGTTAAAATGTGAGCCATGTATAATATTCTCAAGACAAATTTTGAAGTAAAAATTTATTCTTTAGTGGTAAATGCAAATATATTTTTCGGCTATAGACATAATATGGCCCATATTATAATGACTTACAAAATGACTATGGCCATCACTTTTATAAGCTGCCTCCAATAAAACATAAAACAAAGGGAAATTAAGATATGAGTAACTAGAGGATTAACAATGACAGTAATCCAAGAGCTATTCTTATTACTGGCAAGAGAAACAACATTCCAAGTAACTAGTAATATAAGCCTTATGGAAACCCATGTCAGTTGATGTTTACAATGGATACCTTAATAAAGTCACATAAAAAAGTTCACACCCTACACGGTACACACCACAACTTCTTAGGAAATCGTATTTGTGAAATTTGATATCAAACATTTTTACTGATGGGCAACCCACAAATAGTTCATTAACTACAGGTTTTGTGGCTGCTCCCTGTACTTCACATGTGACTAGTATCAAGTGCTCTCCAACCCATGAAGGCCAGCCTTCCCTGACTGATCTGGCACTTGTAGAAAGAATTTGTCCAGCTTCTTGAATCCTATCCTACCTTCATTCAAGAAATATTTCTGATACTTGTTGGTAGAATGTTGAAGAGTCTTGCACCACAGATGTCGACACTGATTTCTAACTGTACCCATGTTTTTCACTGAATTTATTCCACACTTTCTCCAAAACACTTCACTCTCAGGTTAATTGTTGTAATAGTGTGGAGGTTTGAGATTAGACCCTCAAGTATCTTCCTTGAACAGTTGACCGTTTATTAAGACAATAGTTACATTTTTCAAAATGGTGTCTAATTAAAAAATCATCTAAAATAAGACTGAATAATGTATAGGAAAAAAAATAGGGTTACATATGTCAGATCCCCAAAAATAGCAAAAATTAATAAATAAATAATAGTAGGTTGGTAGACAGCAAACGCCCAGGGAGGTACTACCGTAATGTCAAGTGAGTGTAAAACAGAAACCTGTATTTGTTTTACATGATGGTAGGATTGCGGGTATCTTTTCTGTCTCAAACATGCAAGATTTCAGGTATATCACACTACACATGCATGTACACGTTTATGTATAAACTCTCATCTGAGTTTTCTTGGATTTTAACTTAACCCTTTCACGGTTGGTACCGTATATGTACGGCTTGATAGCCAGTGTTGGACTCGTATTTATACGCCTTCAAATCTGGTGGAAGAAATCTGGTAGGCCTAAATATAAAAGAATGGGTTTGCATGGTCAGTGTGCACTGTATAAAAAATATCCTGCAGCACACAGTGCATGAGAAAAATAAAACTCCGACCATGTTTTTGGTTTAAAACAGCGACTTTGCAGTATATTTTTGTGTGGTATTTATGGTTGTATTCTCGTTTTATTGATCTCATTTGATAAAATGGAAGATATGTTACAGAAATAGAGATGATTTTGATAGTTTTACGATGAAAAGTACCTTGAAATTGAGCTCAAAGTAGCAGAAATGTTCATTTTTTGTCAATGTTCAAGTTTTATATTGTCATCTTTCTTAACACTTGTTGCAATTTCATATCATATTGTCATTTAAAATAGTATAGTATCATCATTTTGTTAATTTGAAATAAAATATATAACTAGAAGAAACTCAATAAATTTCTCTAGTATTGTTATTTTACTAGTTTAGCATCAACATATTATAACTTGAAATAAAATATACAACTAGAAAAAACTCCAACCAATTTCTCTAGTATTGTCTTTTAATAGTATGTACAGTGGACCCTCGGTTAACGAATACCCCGGAAATCGTGCAATTATGTAAGTATAATTTTGTAAGTTCTTGTGGAAGTGTATTTTTGGGGGTCTGAAATAGACTAACCTACGTGAAATTTTTCCTTAAGGGAGTAAATTCGTTCGGTAATGGCACTTGAGCAGACTTCAGGAGTGAAGTTTTTACGAAACTCGGGGGTCCACTGTATAATCATATTGTAATTTGAAATAATATATAACTAGAATACACTCAATCAATTTCTCTAGTATTAAGTACTTAGTGAATAAGTCTTTAGAATAAGCTGCCCCTAATGCCATGGCATGCCAGTGGCTCTCCTTGCATTACAGTTTTATAATTGTAACTACCAATAACTATGTATACTTGTAACTTGCATCGAAATAAAAATATTATATTATTATTATTATTATTATTATTATAGTAAACAAATCATGCCACGCATCCAATACACATCAACTGGCGAGTCTAATATTCTTTCACAAGTGTGCTGATATTATTTATACATGTTACTATTTTTACAATAATGCAGTAGTCTGCATAACAGTAAATCTTCTATTTTTTGTGAGAATAAAAATTTAAAATTGAAAGCAAGAGTAATATAAGAGGGGCCTGGAGACATGACGAATGAACAGAGAAAATGTTATTTTTAATGCCAGGATTGTCTCTCTTGTTTATTCTGGACCCTATTTTGAAATTGGCATCTTTTGAAATTTGGTTGAAATTGGCCAAATTGCCAATTTCTGATCACTTTATTGGGTAGTTGAAATCGGTAGATGGGCGGTTTCTTGTACTCAATGGATAAAACAAATGGAGTACTAGCGATATAGCTATGATTTTAGAATACAGAAACAATGGAATTGGCCGAAAATAGGGCTCAAAGTGGGCAAAATCGCCAATGTGTAAATATCGCCGATATTGGTAACTTCGCAAGAGCGTTATTTCGCAAGTTTTCCATCAAAATTCGTACTTTTGGTGTCATTACCATTGGGAAAAGATTCTCTCATTTCATAAAAAAAAAATTATTATATTTTCGACCCTGAGAGTGCGTTAACCCTTTGACTGTGGCAACCCCAATTCATAAAGTCGTAAAATATTTGAAAAAAAAAATTCTTATGAAATGATAGAGAATCTTTTCCCGATGCTAATGACACAAAAAGTATGAAATGTAATGGAAAACTTACAGAATTACGCTCTCACAAAGTTAGCGATCTCGATGATATTTATGCATCGGCAATTTTGCCCACTTTGAGCCCTATTTTCGGCCAATTCCATTGTTCCAGTAAACCAAACTCATAGCTATTTCTTTAGAAATCCATTTGTTCTATCAATTGAGTACAAGAAACTGCCCATTTACCAATTTCAACTACCCAATAAAGTGGTCAGAAATTGCCAATTTGGCCAATTTCATGCAAATTAAAAAAGATGTCAATTTCAAAATACAGGGTCCAGAATGAACAATGCAGACATTCCTGGCACTAAAATAACATTTTCTCTGTTCATCAGTCACGTCTCCAGGCCTTCTTATATTACTCTTACTTTCTATTTAGAATTCTTATTCACACAAAAAATAGAAGATTTACTGTTATGCAGACTACTGCATTATTGTAATAATTGTATAAATAATGTCAACCCATTCATGACTGCGTATTAGAATGGCTAGTTGGACACTTATTGGACAATGACGTCATTTGTTTACTTCTGAACATAGGAAAAATCAAACATTTCTGCTACTTTGAGCTCAATTTCAAGGTCTTTTTCGTGAAACTAATCAAAATCATATCTATTTCTGCAATATGTCTTCCATTCTATCAAATGAGACCAAGAAAACGAGAATACAACCATAAATACTATACGAAAATACACCTCAAATTTGACGTTTTAATCCAAAAACACGGACAGAGGTTTTTTTTTTTTCATTATGCACAGCATCCTGCAGGAATTTTTTTATAATGTGCACACTGACCACACAGACCCATTCTCTCACATGTGGGCCTACCAGCTTTCTCTCGCTTGATCTGAAGCCGCTAAAATTTGGCATATTAATACGACAAAAACATTGGCTCGTAAGACGCTTATATACAGTGGACCCCCGAGTTTCGTAAAAACTTCACTCCTTAAGTCTGCTCAAGCCCCATTACCGAACGAATTTACTCCCTTAAGGAAAAATGTCACGTACGTTAGTCTATTTCAGACCCCCAAAAATACACTTCCACAAGCACTTACAATTTTATACTTACATACTTGTACGATTTCCGGGGTTTACGAAACTCGGGGGTCCACTGTATATGACCGAAATAGTCAAAGGGTTAAGGATCGGGTCTTGACCCTCAAAGGGTTAATAGTTGTTGTTCTTATTACTTTTCTTTTCATATCCATGGGGGAAGTGGCATAAGAATCTTTCCTGTGTCAGCCATGCGTGTTGTAACAGTCAATTAAAATGCCGGGAGCAATGGGCTAGCGACCCCTTTTCCTGTATAGCCTACTAAAAAGAAAAAGAAGAAAACTGTCAAAGTGGGATATTTGAATGTGCGTGGTTGTAGTACGAATGATAAGAAAGAGATGATTGTGGATGTTATGAATGAAAAGAAGCTGGATGTCCTGGCTCTAAGTGAAATAAAGCTGAAGGGGGTAGGAGAGTTTCAGTGGGGAGAAATAAATGGGATTAGGTCAGGGGTTTCTAATAGGGTTAGAGCTAAGAAAGGAGTAGCAATAATGTTGAAGGGTAAGTTATGGCAGGAAAAGAAGGAATATAACTGAATAAATTCAAGGATTATGTGGACTAAAATAAGGGTTGGATGTGAAAAGTGGGTTACATTAATTGTTTATGCACCTGGAGACAAGTGTAGAGGAGAGAGAGAGAGATTTGGGGAAATGTTGAGTGAGTGCATGGGGAGTTTTGAACCAAGTGCGAGAGTACTTGTTGTAGAGGGAGTAGTAGGAAAATTTGGGATGCCAAGGGTAAATGAAAATGAGGAGCCTTAAACTGAACTATGTGTAGAAAAAGGTTTGGTAATAAGTAATACATATTTTATGAAAAAGAGGATAAATACATATAAAAGATATAATATAGCATGTAATGAAAGTAGTTTTAGATTATGTACTGGTGGATAAAAGGTTGATGGGTAGACTTCAGGATGTACATGTTTATAGAGGGGCAATGGATATAGCAGATCATTATCTACTTGTATCTACAGCTAGAGTAAGAGGTAGATGGCAACAGTAAGAGAGAGGTGAAAGTTTATAAACTAAGGGAGGAAGAAGTTAGGGTGAGATATAAGCAACTATTGGCAGAAAGGTGGGCTAGTGCAAGTATGGGTAGTGGGAGGGTTGAAGAGGGATGGGATAGTTTTAAAAATGCAGTATTAGAATGAGGGGCAGAAGTTTGTGGCTATACGAGGGTGGGTGAAGGAGGAAAGAGGAGTGATTGGTGGAATGATGAGGTAAAGGGTGAGATACAAGAGAAAAAGATAGCTTATGAGAGGTTTTTACAAAGCAGAAATGATATAAGAAGGGCAGAGTATATAGAGAGTAAAAGAAAGGTGAAGAGAGTGGTGAGAGAGTGCAAAAGGAGAGCAAATGATAGAGTGGGAGAAACATTGTCAAGAAATTTTGCTGAATAAGAAAAAAATTTGGAGTGAAATAAACAAGTTAAGAAAGCCTAGAGAATGAATGGATTTGTCAGTTAAAAACAGAGTAGGGACGTTAGTAGATGTTGAGCTGAAGGTATTGGGTAGATATCGGGAATATTTTGAGGAACTTTTAAATGTCGATAAAGGGTCGCAGTAATTTCATGCACTGGCCAGGGAGGCATAACATCTTTTTAGGAGTAAAGAAGAACAGGATGTGAGTGTGGAGGAGGTGCCTGAGGCATTACACAGAATGAAAGGGGGTAAAGCAGCTGGAACTGACAGGATCATGACAGAAATGTTAAAAGCAGAGGGAGATATAGTGTTGGAGTGGTTGGTATTTTTGTTTAATAAATGAATGAAAGAGGGGAAGGTACCTAGGGATTGTCAGAGTGCGTGTATAATTCCTTTATATAAAAGGAAGGGGGACAAAAGAGACTAAAAATTATAAGGGTAGGGTTATTATCGAAAGAATTAGAGGTAAGACAGAGACCAGGATTGCAGATGAGCAAGGAGGCTTCAGAATGGGTAGGGGATATATAGATCAGGTGTTTACATTGAAGCATATATGCATTTATGAAGCATATATGCATTTATGGATTTAGAAAAGGCATATAATAGAGTGGATAGAGGAGCAATGTGGCAGATACTTCAAGTGTATGGAATAGGTAGTAAGTTACTAAATGCTGTAAAGACTTTTTATGAGGATAGTGAGGCTCAGGTTAGGGTGTGTAGGAGAGAGAGAGAGATTACTTCCCAGTAAAAGTAGGTCTTAGACAGGGATGTGTAATGTCACCATGGTTGTTTAACATATTTACAGATGGGGTTGAAAAAAAGTAAATGCTAGGGTGTTGTGGAGAGGGGTCGGATTAAATTATGGGGAATCAAATACAAAATGGGAGTTGACACAGTTACTTTTTGTTAATGATACTGTGCTTTTGGGGGTTTCTAAAGAAAAGTTGCAAAGGTTAGTGGACGAGTTTGGGAGGGTGTGTAAAGGTTGAAAGTGAATATAGATAAGAGTAAGGTGATGAGGGTAACAAAGAATTTTTTAAGATATTTGGGAGTTGACTTGTCACCGGATGGTTTTATGAAGGTTGAGGTAAACTATAGAATTGATGAAGGTAAAAAGGTGAGTGGTGTGTTGAGGTATCTGTGGAGACAAAGAACGTTATCCAAGGAGGAAAAGAAGGGAATGTACAAGAGTATAGTGGTACCAACACTTTTATATGGGTGTGAAGCATGGGTTGTAAATGCTGCAGCGAGGAGGCGGCTGAAGGCAGTGGAGATGTCATGTCTAAGGGCAATGTGTGGTGTAAATATTATGAAGAGAATTTGTAGTTTGGAAATTAGTAGGATGTGTGGCATTACTAAAAGTATTAGTCAGAGGGCTGAAGAGGGGTTGTTGAGGTGGTTTGGTAATTTAGAGAGAATGGAACAAAGTAGAATGAATTGGAGAGCGTATAAATCTGTTGGGAAAGGAAGGCAGGGTAGGAGCCGTCCTCGAAAAGGTTGGAGGGAGGGGGTAAAGGTGGTTTTGTGGGCAAGGGGCTTGGACTTCCAGCAAGCATGCGTGAGTGTGTTAGATAGGAGTGAATGGAGACGAATTTTTGGGAGGACCTTACAAGCTGTTGGAGTGTGAGCAGGGTAATATTTTGTGAAGGGATTCAGGGAAACCGGTTAGCCGGATTTGAGTCCTGGAAATGGAAAGTACAATGCCTGCACTTTAAAGGAGGGGTTTAGGATATTGGCAGTTTGGAGGGACGTCTAAACTGTCGTATCTGACCGCCTCTGCAAAGACAGTGATTATGTGTGAAAGTGTTGATATGTATATTTATTGCAATACTTATGGCTACAACAGTTACATAAATATTTCTTACCTTAAATTTTGGATGTTGATGTGTTTAGATGATTTTGAATGGAGTGGTTAGGTATGTTGTGGCCCTACTGGGCTGAGGTGAAAGGTTGTGGATTATTGGTTGAGGTTCTTGTACTGATGTCGATGGTTGTACTGTAGTAATGAGGCATGCTCTAATGCATCTTCAGTCTAGTTAACCATGCAGTACTTTATATATCTGATAGTAAGGCTTCATCAGCTGCTCCAGACATTTCAGAGCAGTGTTTCTACCTTTGTTAGTGAAAAAGTCTGCAACTTTACCAATAATATGGAACTACTCATTAACTTTTGTTCTTCAGTTTTTTCTTCATCTTCCTCTGTTATCTTCCTCCCTTGTATCTGAGCTCTGCTAACACTTCCTCTAGATTTCTTTCTTCCACATCATCTTATAAGAGCTCATGCCTGTCATCTTCCTGAATATCTTCAAAGGCGCTTCACTTGGCAATCACCTTTCCAGATGAACAATTTCCTGTTTGCTCTAAACTAAGAGAAAACCTGTGAAATTACTCACCACAATAGGCCATAATTTTCCACACCCTACATTTAATGTTGACCGAGGCACTTTGATCCATGCACTTTTCATATAGTTGATGGTATTTCCAATGTTAAATTTATGCCGAAAGTCTGACACTCCAAGTTTCCATATAACTCTTAATGTGTAATTACACACAAGTGTCTTATTAATTTCATGATACGGTAGTTGTATTAAAAATGTTACATTCAGCAGTAAAAACACAGCATTTACATGTGAATGTACATCTATTAAGAGATCTGGTAGAATATGGGAATTATCACAAGTGAAGAGAACCTTGAATGCAAGGTTCTTTGTAAAATATGACTTCCAGAATAAATGATGCTTACAACAGTTAATAAATAATTCCTCTTGTCATACATGCTGACTGGTTTGACCTGCAAATAACTGGTAGCTTTTATCTGTACCTTGTAAAACAAAGGGAGTATTGGAGTGGAAAATGAACATGGATGCTTTACAGCATATCATCAAGCTGAAGCTATCCTTTGTGGGCCTTGAATACAGGAGCACTTTTCTCTTGCTCGTTGATATAAGTTTATTATGGCATCTTCTTCCAATAAAGACTTCTTGTCAGCATTAATTAAACACTTGCTGTAGCTCATAGCCAACATAAGAAATAATTTCAATCAATTCATCAAGGAAATTCTCTGCAGCTGTGTGCTCAGCTGAAGCACTTACACTAGAAAACTTAATATATTATGCAACCAACAGAGCAATATGAACTTGTGGAACCAACCAATTGAAAAATAGCACTCTTGTTGAGGCCTTACTTCTTCAACATAGTTTTATAGTAACCTAAGGCTTTTTCCACTTACCAAGATGAAATTAAATAGTGGACCTTTCTTGATTTTCAGTTTGATCCACTCAGTCGATAATTTTTATTTCCGTCTTATTTAGTTATTGTGACCTGTCTCTCGTGTTCATGAGGTCACAACATGATTTACTTATTGCACAAGCTCTTGTCTACGCCTCATTTCTTTTAATTGAAAAAAATGATGCTTCACCGATACCAGAGGCCCATGCCGTCTCTACTACATACAGTAGGGCCCCGCTTTACGGTGTTCCACTAATACAGCGATTTAAAATTATGACCAAAATTTGCTATACGGTGAGCGGTATTTCAAATACGCCGCACCCCACCACGTTTGTTTACATTCTCCATGACCACATCTCTCTCTACTCTTGAAGACAACATATTAATAATCTCTTGGGCACATTACATGTCGTATATTACATTAATATAGGCATTTCCATTAATACATCTATGATACTTTTTCAAAATTATATAATAAACACACTACGTAACATATAAACATGATACATACACCCACAGTATAAAAATTGACATACGAGATTTGTTTACCAAGCGGTTTGGTCGAAAGAATTTCTCTAGTCAAACACCAGTGACTTAATTAGAAATTTATTCCTTTCGTATGCCTTCACTCAATCTATAGCTATTTACGACCCTTGAGGGTTTAGCACTTATTTTTTATTAAGGTTATAATAATAATTTCAAGTGTTTAAAAGTTATTGCATATTTTATATGTACTCTGATAATTATACTTATGTGTACCTGCACCTAAATATACTTATACAATGTGCTGGCATGCAGGTACACATTAAAATCTCTAAGAACGAAAGAACATAAGAAAGGAACACTGCTGTAGGCCTACTGGCCCATGCGAGGCAGGTCCAATTCTCCCACCGGCTCAAGCCAATGCCTTAACCTAGTCAGGGCAGTCAAAATCACTTAATTTTACGCCTTTCTAAAGAGTGCAGATTCAGAGCCCTCAGTCTATCCTCATAGGGAAGATTTCTGATACATGGGATCAACTTTGTCATCCTCCTTTGTACGTTTTGCAGTGCATTTATATCCATTCTGTAATACGATGACTAAAACTGTGCAGCATGATCTAAATGGGGCCTACCCAAAAATATACAGTGGACCACCAGTTTACATAATTAATTCGTTCCAGAATGCTGTTCAAGTGCCGTTACCAAACGAATTTGTTCCCATAAGGAATAATGTAAATTAGATTAGTCCTTTTAGACCCCCAAAAATACACTTACATAATTGTTCGAGTTTGGAGCAGTACGTAAACCGGGGGTCCACTGTATAGAGTTGAAGAACAGCCTGAGGACTTCTATTATTTATACTTCTTGATATGAAGCCAAGGATTCTGTTAGCTTTATTGCAACACTTATGCACTGGTGTCTTGGTTTCAGATTACTGCTAACCAGAACTCCTAAATCCTTTTCGCAATCCGTAATATTAAGATCTACATTATTTAGTTTAGTATATGGCATGGTTATTTTCCTGTCCAACATTTAGAACTTTGCATTTGTCTATATTAACCCTTTGAGGGTCGAGAGGCCCTCTCCCAAACATGTTCTCAGGGTCGAAAAATTTTCAGAAAAAAAATTAATTATTTTTCTTATGAAATGATAGAGAATCTTTTTCCGATCATAATGCCACCAAAAATATGAAATTTGATGGAAAACTAACGGAGTTATACTCTCGCGAAGTTAGCGGTATCGATGACATTTACGCATCGGCGATTTCGCCCAATTCGAGCCCTATTTTCGGCAAATTCCAATGTTTCATTCTATTAAAGTTATAGCTATTTTGCTAGAACTCCATTTCTTCTATCGATTGAGTACAAGAAACCGCCTATTTACCAATTGCAACTACCCAAAATAGTGGTCTGTAAATGGCAATTTCGCCAATTTCACACAAATTTCAAACGATGCCAATTTCAAAATAGGGTCCAGAATAAACAAGGCAGACATTCCTGACACTAAAATAACATGTTCTCTGTTCATTAGTCACGTCTCCAGGCCCCTCTTACATTACTTTTGCTTTCCATTTTTAATTTTTATTCTCACAAAAAAAAAATAGAAGATTTACTGTTATGTATACAACTGCATCATTGTAGAAATGGTATAAATAATATCAGTGCACTTGTGCAAGAATATTAGACATGCCAGATGATGTGTATTGGATGCATGGCATGATTTGTTTACTCTTGAACATCGACAAAAATTGAACATTTTCACTACTTTGCGCTCAGTTTCAAGGTACAGTGGTACCTCGAGTTACGATGGTCCCCAAAATCGCCCTTTTATGTAAGTTTATTTTTTTAAATGCTTTTGTAAGTATATTTTTAGGGGTGTAAAAGGACTAGTCTATTTTACATTATTCCTTATGGGGATAAATTCGTTTGGTAATGGCACTTGAACAGCATTCTCGAACGAAAAAATATCGTAACTCGAGGTACCACTGTACTTGTTATCATAAAACCAATCAAAATCATCACCATTTCTGTAATATATCTTCCATTCTATCGAATGAGACCAAGAAAACCAGAATACAACCACAAATACCATACAAAAATAGACCCGAAATTTGCTGTTTTAAACCAAAAACACGGTGCGAGTTTTTTTTCCTCATTATGCACTGTGTGGTGCAGGATTTTTTTTATACTGCGCACACTGGCCACGCAGACCCATTCTTTCATATGTAGGCCTGCCAGCTTTCTTCCACCAGATTTGAAGGCACTAGAATTTAGGCGTACTAGTACGTGACCGACACTGGCTGCAATGACGTACTAGTACGGGACCGACCCTCAAAGGGTTAAATTGCATCTGCCACTTCTCCGACCACTGCATCAGTCTATTCAAATCATCCTGGAGTGCTCTAATGTCCTCATTAGAATGAATTGGGCGGCCTATTTCGGTGTCATCAGCAAATTCGCTTATGTCGCTATTTATTCCCTCATCTCTCTACACTTGACGCCATACTAATAATAATAATACATAATTATGTAATAAACACGCTACATAACATATAAACATGATAAATACACCCCACAGTAGAATAAAATTAACATAAATATGAGATGTGGTAGCCAGGCAACTTGTAGTCCATCAGAAAATGTGTACACTACAATATTACTGTATCAACGTGGAGACAACTTGTACACAATGTATAGTGACAAAAACCAGAAGCATTCACCTGGTTTCTTTACATTACGTGTGGGTGGGGTGGGGTGGGGAAAGTTGCATTGGCTGCATACTATACTTCCCAAACCTGACTTCCTACAAATAAAACTCACCTCTCACCTTACATTGAGAATACAAATATTTTAAGGCAATTAATGAATGTACTGTACAGTGGACCCCCGGATTACGATATTAATCCGTTCCAGAGGGCTTAGCGTAAACCAAAAATATCGTAATCCGAATCTATTTTCCCCATAAAAAATAATGGAAATAAAATTTAATCTGTTCCAGACACCCAAAAGTATTAAAATAAAATACATTTGTACATTAAATATACATTAAATTACACAGAAAACAATGATATATTAAGAATAAAAGTACAATAACATGTCACTTACTTTTATTGAAGAGCTGTTGATGTGTGGAAGATGGGAGGAGGGGGAAGGATGGAGGAGTTGCTAGTGTTTGGAAGGGAAATCCCCTTCCATTAACACTGCAGGTACCAAGTTCTTTTCTGGGGTTACTGGTCTTTTTCTTTTAATGCCACTAGGACCATCTTGAGAGTCACTGGACCCCTCTCTCACAAAAAATCTGTCCAGGGAGCTCTGTGTCTGGCGATTCTTTAAAACATCCCTTAAATGGGACACCACAGTGTCATTGTACAGGTTGCCAGCATGTCCTGCAACAGCTTTGTTAGGGTGATATTCATTCATAAAGCCTTGCACCCTGGTCCACATTCCACAAATCTCCTTAATCACTGAAGAAGGCAACTTCCTCCATCTCTGTTCCTCCTCCTCCTCTGAGCCATTTTCCTGAACTGTGGTTATTTCTTCATTGTCCTCCTCCACCAACTCTTCCACATCCTGGGTACTAACATCCAACCCCATGGACTTGCCCAGTGCCACAAATTCTTCCACAACAGGTTCAGGCTCAGGGTTCTGAGGCTCATCCCCAAAACCTTCCAAATCCCTCTTTTGGACACAGTCTGGCCACAATTTTCTCCAGGCAGAGTTCAAAGTTCTGGTAGTCACTCCTTCCCAAGCCTTACCTATAAGGTTTACACAATGCAGGATATTGAAACGATCTTTCCAAAACTCTTTTAGGGTCATATTAATGTCTGTAGTCACTTCAAAGCACTTTTAAAACATTGCTTTGGTGTAGAGTTTTTTAAAGTTGCAAATGACCTGCTGGTCCATGGGCTGGAGGAGAGGAGTGGTATTAGGGTGCAAGAACTTCACTTTGATGAACTTAAGGTCCTGCACAATTTGCTCTGCCAAGTCTGGAGGATGACAAGGAGCATTGTCCATTATCAGGAGGCACTTAAGTGGCAAATTATTTTCCTTGAGATATTTCTTCACACTGGGGCCAAACACTTCATGGAACCAATCCAAGAAAATTTGCCTCGTGACCCATGCCTTACTGTTAAGAATTCCACATCACACACAAATTAGCCTTGGCGACACTGCATCTCTTAAACGCTCGGGGATTTTCAGAGTGATACACCAATAAAGGCTTCACTTTAAAATCCCCGCTAGCATTAGCACACAACATCAGAGTTAGCCTGTCTTTCATAGGCAGTGCCTTTTCCTCCTGTGTAATGTAGGTCCTGTTTGGCATTTTCTCCCAAAACAGGCCTGTTTCGTCACAATTTAACACTTGTTGGGGTTGGAATTGTTCAGCCTCTATGTACCCCTGGAATTCCTGAACATATTTTTCAGCCGCACTTTTGTCACAACTGGCTGCCTCACCATGCCCTATCACACTATGTATGCCACTACGCTTCTTAAATCTGTCAAACCAGCCTTTGCTGGCTTTAAATTGTTCACTTCAGCACTCGTTGCAGGCATTTTCTTGACGAGATCATCATGCAACTGTATTGCTTTTTCAGATATTATTGCCTGCGTAACACTATCTCCTGCTAATTGTTTCTCGTTGATCCACACCAACAACAAATTTTCCACATCTTCCAGCACTTGCAATCTCTGTTTTGTGATCATATTTGCACCTTTCGCAACAACAGCTTCCTTGATTTTATTTCCCTTGGCCATAATGGTAGCGATGGTTGAATAGGCTTTGCCATACAGCCTGGCCAGCTCAGCGATATGCACTCCACTTTCATATTTTGCCATTATCTCCTCCTTCACTTCTAACCGTATTACTCAGCCTCTTTACCACAGGGCTGTCACTAGGAGCTTTCTTTGGACCCATGGTGGCTTATTTAGCAGTTGCAAGAACTAAACACAATGGAATAATGACAAAATGTATGGTATGAATGCGGGGGTGGCACTCACTTGCTGGTAAACAATGGCACACTGACTGTAGATAGCGCGTTGTGCCGTTCCAGGGCACGTGTACGCATCCAAGACGAATAGCGTATTCCGAGTGGATCATCATAAACTGAGCCAATATTTTTATGGAAAAATATATCGCTAACCGAATTTAGCGTAATCCGACGCCATCGTAATCCGGGGGTACAATGTACAGTGGAACCCCGGTTAACGAAAAAAAATTCATTGCAGAAGCCTGCTCAAGTGCCATTACCGAACGAATTTACTTCCTTAAGAAAAAATGTCATTTATGTTAGTCTATTTCAGACCCCCAAAAATACACTTCCACAAGCACTTACAATATTATACTTACATAATTACACGATTTCCAGGGTGTTCGTTAACTGGGGTTCCACTGTATATGTATTTTATCGCTCTAGGGCGCTTTAATTAAATGTCATAGCATATTACGTGTATGTGGGGTGGGCTGACCTGGCTGGCTACCAAACTTCCCAAACCTGACTTCCTACAAATAAAACTCACCTCTCACCCTACATTAAGACTACAAATGTTTTAAAGTAATGGGCATACTGTGTGTGCATTTTACTTTTTATTGTTTTTAATGCCTAGTTTTATTGCTAACTTAATACAGTGGTACCTCGACTTACGATGGTCCCCAAACTCACCCTTGTATGTAAGTTTATTTTTTTAAATGCTTTTGTAAGTGTAATTTTGGGGGTCTAAAAGGACTAGTCTATTTTACAACATTTCTTAAGGAGATAAATTCGTTTGGTAATGACACTTGAACAGCATTCTGGAATGAAAAAATATCGTAAGTCGAGGTACCACTGTATATGTTAGTGTAAACTTATTATCTGGCATTTATATGCATTTATAAGTGGAAAAAAAAATGGTGTTCTGCTTTCCGGCAGTAGCCTGGAACCTAACCAGCCATATAAGTGGGGCCCTACTGTATATCCACTCTTGAGCTTATCTAAGCGTTGTAAAGCAAAGAACTTTACAGCGCTTTGCTTTATAGTATTTCACTAATACAGTGATTTTCAATTATACCCATTATTCATTTATATAGGTTTTATATAGGTTTCCTGTAACTAAGTACAAAAATATTTTGATTGACTCAGCTGCAGCGGCAGCATCCTAGCAGCCCTTATTCTCCAAAAAACTCAGCGCTCATCAAAGCTTGTGATGGCCTAATTGAAGGTACAACTGCACAAACCCACGTAGATCACAAAATGACCCAAGAATACTAGAAATGCTACCCAAACCTTAACAAAATTGAAGATCTAAGGAAGACAGCCCTGCAAACCCAAACATCGCCCGCGCTGCCAGACAAACGCCTAACCCAAGCTAAAGGAAATAAAGCCTCCTCCATAGCTTCACTAGTGATACTATGAGCGGAAATCGCAGAGGAACCAACAACAGTACCAAGAAACCAACGCTAAGGACTTTGAAACACAACATGTCTACACAACAGAAAGCCGGTGCATCAACAACCCCACACCCCGCCCGGACCCCGACGACAACAATAACATCACCCACCATGGCTGACTCTCCCACCAACCCCACCAGCTCGTAGGATTCCTTCCTGGGCACCAAGGTATGACTACTCCTGATACTATTAGGGAATACATCTTTACCCTTGAAGCTGAAAACAAAGACATCAAAGCAAAACTAGTGAAATATGAATCCAAGCAACTAACCTCGAGATCAAGATCCAAAACCTTGAAGAGAAGATTACATCGGGAAGTACTGACACACAAAATACTCTACAAACAGTTATAACCAGT
>WNWK01009855.1:40000-73898 GCA_009830355.1 Cherax destructor | reverse complement strand
TGTGTGTGTGTGTGTGTGTGTGTGTGTGTGTGTGTGTGTGTGTGTGTGTGTGTGTGTGTGTGTGTGTGTGTATGTGTGTGTGTGTGTGTGTGTGTGTGTGTGTGTGTGTGTGTGTGTTGTGTGTTCCCCACTGCACTAAAGCTGGTTCCACACTTGTTAAATTGAAGCAGTTGTGTGTACCACAGTCTGATGCTGGTATAGTACAGTGGTCCTCACCAGGCTGGTACAGTGGGCCTCACCAGGCTGGTACAATAGTCTTCACCAGGCAGGTACAGTAGTCCTCGCCAGGCAGGTACAGTGGTCCTCACCAGGCAGGTACATTGGTCCTCACTAAGCTGGTATAGTGGTCCTCACCAGGCAGGTACAGTGGTCCTCACCAGGCAGGTGCATTGGTCCTCACTAAGCTGGTATAGTGGTCCTTACCAGGCAGAGTGGTCCTCAGGCAGGTACAGTGGTCCTCACAAAGCTGGTACAGTGGTCCTCACCAGGCAGGTACAGTGGTCCTCACTAAGCTGGTACATGGTCCTCACCTAGGCAGGTGACAGTGGTCCTCACCAGGCAGGTACATTGGTCCTCACTCAGCTGGTACAGTGGTCCTCACCAGGCAGGTACAGTGATCCTCACCAGGCAGGTACAGTGATCCTCACCAGGCAGGTACATTGGTTCTCACTAAGCTGGTATAGTGGTCCTCACCAGGCAGGTACAGTGGTCCTCACCAGGCAGGTACAGTGGTCCTCACTAAGCTGGTACAGTGGTCCTCACTAGGCAGGTATAGTGGTTCTCACCAGGCAGGTACATTGGTCCTCACTAAGCAGGTACAGTGGTCCTCAACAAGCAGGTACAGTGGTCCTCACCAGGCAGGTACAGTGGTCCTCACTAAGCTGGTATAGTGGTCCTCACCAGACAGGTACAGTGGTCCTCACCAGGCAGGTACAGTGGTCCTCACTAAGCTGGTACAGTGGTCCTCACAAGGCAGGTACAGTGGTCCTCACCAGGCAGGTACATTGGTCCTCACTAAGCAGGTACAGTGGTCCACACCAAGCAGGTACAGTGGTCCTCACCAGGCAGGTACATTGGTCCTCACTAAGCTGGTATAGTGGTCCTCACCAGACAGGTACAGTGGTCCTCACCAGGCAGGTACAGTGGTCCTCACTAAGCTGGTACAGTGGTCCTCACCAGGCAGGTACAGTGGTCCTCACCAGGCAGGTACATTGGTCCTCACTAAGCTGGTATAGTGGTCCTCACCAGGCAGGTACAGTGGTCCTCACCAGGCAGGTACAGTGGTCCTCACCAGGCAGGTACAGTGGTCCTCACTAAGCTGGTACAGTGGTCCTCACCAGGCAGGTACAGTGGTCCTCACCAGGCAGGTACATTGGTCCTCACTAAGCTGGTATAGTGGTCCTCACCAGGCAGGTGCAGTGGTCCTCACCAGGCAGGTACAGTGGTCCTCACCAGGCAGGTGCAGTGGTCCTCACTAAGCTGGTACAGTGGTCCTCGCCAGGCAGGTTCGGTGGTCCTCACCAGGCAGGTACAGTGGTCCTCACCAGGCAGGTACAGTGGTCCTCACCAAGCAGGTACATTGGTCCTCACCAGGCAGGTACAGTGGTCCTCACCAGGCAGGTGCAGTGGTCCTCACTAAGCTGGTACAGTGGTCCTCGCCAGGCAGGTTCGGTGGTCCTCACCAGGCAGGTACAGTGGTCCTCACCAGGCAGGTACAGTGGTCCTCACCAGGCAGGTACAGTGGTCCTCACTAAGCTGGTACAGTGGTCCTCACCAGGCAGGTGCAGTGGTCCTCACTAAGCTGGTACAGTGGTCCTCGCCAGGCAGGTTCGGTGGTCCTCACCAGGCAGGTACAGTGGTCCTCACCAGGCAGGTACAGTGGTCCTCACCAGGCAGGTACATTGGTCCTCACTAAGCTGGTATAGTGGTCCTCACCAGGCAGGTGCAGTGGTCCTCACTAGGCAGGTACAGTGGTCCTCACCAGGCAGGTACAGTGGTCCTCACCAGGCAGGTACAGTGGTCCTCACCAGGCAGGTGCAGTGGTCCTCACTAAGCTGGTACAGTGGTCCTCACCAGGCAGGTACAGTGGTCCTCACCAGGCAGGTACAGTGGTCCTCACCAGGCAGGTACAGTGGTCCTCACCAGGCAGGTACAGTGGTCCTCACCAGGCAGGTGCAGTGGTCCTCACCAGGCAGGTACAGTGGTCCTCTCCAGGCAGGTACAGTGGTCCTCACCAGGCAGGTACAGTGGTCCTCACCAGGCAGGTGCAGTGGTCCTCAATAAGCTGGTACAGTGGTCCTCACCAGGCAGGTACAGTGGTCCTCACCAGGCAGGTACAGTGGTCCTCACCAGGCAGGTACAGTGGTCCTCACCAGGCAGGTACAGTGGTCCTCACTAAGCTGGTACAGTGGTCCTCACCAGGCAGGTGCAGTGGTCCTCACTAAGCTGGTACAGTGGTCCTCGCCAGGCAGGTTCGGTGGTCCTCACCAGGCAGGTGCAGTGGTCCTCACCAGGCAGGTACAGTGGTCCTCACCAGGGAACCATCAGTAGGGTACAGTAAGCCAAACATTTAAGTCAGTATAGAGAAGGCAGCAATAGCGGTCATAATGTAAGGGCAACATTGCCTGCTGCTAAATAGAGAGAGCGGAATTGGACGAGGTAGGGCGAGTGGCCAATTTATATAATTGGTGTTTTATAAGATAAATACTGCAGGAGGAGGGCTGTTGCAGAAGCAATTATCCATAGAGAGACTAAATGTAGTTTGGCTGGCAATATTGAAGAGCTTTGTCGACTCGAACGACAACATTTGAGAGATTGTTGTATACATGTAGTTCAACATTCTACATAACTGTTTTCGGGAAGGTTATGTATGTCTGAAACGTCTTCGGTAAATCACTTAATATTATTTATAACTTCCACTTATTGACTGAATGTTAAATGTTAGGTGGAACAACTTGTGATGTGTGTTGACAACGTTGAGACTTGACATCAACTTTATTGATGATAATATGTGGTGTATCCCTCTCTATCCCATCTTCCTCTCCCTCTACACCATCTTTCCCTTCCACTTTACCATATTCCTTCCCTCATCACCATCTTCTCTCCCTCTGCACCATTTTTCTCTCCCTCTACACCATCGTCCTCTGTTTCCCCTCTAGTGTCATACGCGGCACAACCAACGTCTGGCTAAACTCCTAAACACTCGAAATAATACTAATATTTGTCCCTTGAATACAATCATTTAGTTATTAAAAATATTATTTAGGCAAGGCCAGTAGGAGTCTGGAACATGGAGATCAGAAGACTGGAACATAAAGAGCAGACCAGCAGGAGACTAGAACCTAGCTAGGAATGTATAAGTGAGCAAGAGAAATGTTAACAGCGCCAGTGTTTGGTGCAGAAGATAGATGTATGAAGCGCCACTCTTCACTTTATATAACAAGATGGATGAGTACCACTTAAAGATCCTTTAAACACGACATAATTTATAACCTCGTCACAGCAGTGATTGAGCCGTCCACTGAAACCTTCAAGGCTTTATTTCCTCCTTCAATAGACGGGAGTTCGAACCATAAATTTTGAGAGAATCTTTGGCAATTACTGGAGACGTTGAGTGTTTCCTGACAAGATGTTGTGTCTAGTGTTAGTCACTCTGGAGACCTGAGAAGCAAGAACCACTAGTGAGTAACAAGATGTTGTGTCTATTGTTAGCCACTCTGGAGACCTGAGAAGCAAGAACCACTAGTGAGTAACAAGATGTTGTGTCTATTGTTAGCCACTCTGGAGACCTGAGAAGCAAGAACCACTAGTGAGTAACAAGATGTTGTGTCTAGTGTTAGTCACTCTGGAGACCTGAGAAGCAAGGAACCACTAGTGAGTAACAGGATGTTGTGTCTAGTGTCAGCCACTCTGGGACCTGAGAAGCAAGAACCACTAGTGAGTAACAAGATGTTGTGTCTAGTGTTAGTCACTCTGGAGACCTGAGAAGCAAGGAACCACTAGTGAGTAACAGGATGTTGTGTCTAGTGTCAGCCACTCTGGGACCTGAGAAGCAAGAACCACTAGTGAGTAACAAGATGTTGTGTCTAGTGTTAGTCACTCTGGAGACCTGAGAAGCAAGGAACCACTAGTGAGTAACAGGATGTTGTGTCTAGTGTCAGCCACTCTGGGACCTGAGAAGCAAGAACCACTAGTGAGTAACAAGATGTTGTGTCTAGTGTTAGTCACTCTGGAGACCTGAGAAGCAAGGAACCACTAGTGAGTAACTAGATGTTGTGTCTAGTGTTAGCCACTCTGGAGACCTGAGAAGCAAGAACCACTAGTGAGTAACAAGATGTTGTGTCTAGTGTCAGCCACTCTGGAGACCTGAGAAGCAAGAACCACTAGTGAGTAACTAGATGTTGTGTCTAGTGTCAGCCACTCTGGAGACCTGAGAAGCAAGAACCACTAGTGAGTAACAAGATGTTGTGTCTAGTGTTAGTCACTCTGGAGACCTGAGAAGCAAGGAACCACTAGTGAGTAACAGGATGTTGTGTCTAGTGTCAGCCACTCTGGGACCTGAGAAGCAAGAACCACTAGTGAGTAACAAGATGTTGTGTCTAGTGTTAGTCACTCTGGAGACCTGAGAAGCAAGGAACCACTAGTGAGTAACAAGATGTTGTGTCTAGTGTTAGTCACTCTGGAGACCTGAGAAGCAAGGAACCACTAGTGAGTAACTAGATGTTGTGTCTAGTGTCAGCCACTCTGGAGACCTGAGAAGCAAGAACCACTAGTGAGTAACTAGATGTTGTGTCTAGTGTCAGCCACTCTGGAGACCTGAGAAGCAAGAACCACTAGTGAGTAACAAGATGTTGTGTCTAGTGTTAGTCACTCTGGAGACCTGAGAAGCAAGGAACCACTAGTGAGTAACAGGATGTTGTGTCTAGTGTCAGCCACTCTGGGACCTGAGAAGCAAGAACCACTAGTGAGTAACAAGATGTTGTGTCTAGTGTTAGCCACTCTGGAGACCTGAGAAGCAAGGAACCACTAGTGAGTAACAGGATGTTGTGTCTAGTGTCAGCCACTCTGGAGACCTGAGAAGCAAGAACCACTAGTGAGTAACAAGATGTTGTGTCTATTGTTAGCCACTCTGGAGACCTGAGAAGCAAGAACCACTAGTGAGTAACAAGATGTTGTGTCTAGTGTTAGTCACTATGGAGACCTGAGAAGCAAGGAACCACTAGTGAGTAACTAGATGTTGTGTCTAGTGTCAGCCACTCTGGAGACCTGAGAAGCAAGAACCACTAGTGAGTAACATACTATACGTAAACTGAGACGTGTATGTTTCTCAGTGTATACAGTAAACTCTTATAAAGCTGTAGATGAATGGTTCAGAGAACCGACAAGTTATAAATTAGACACATATGCAACACTTGGGTATCTTTATTGAGGAAACGTTTCGCCACACAGTGGCTTCATCAGTCCAATACAAACCAGATAGGTGTAAGGAGAGGAGTTTGAGGTAATCAGTCCCTCGGCCTGGAGTCGATGTATTCAGTCCATCAATCTTGTAGAAACTACAGAATAGGGCGTAGTAGTGTTTTATATACTGTAGGCAGGTGAGACGAAGCAGGAGGAGGCGGGGTCATAGTGGTACCATCCACTAGTCGAAGTAGGTCTTCGTCCAAAGGTTAGACAAGTGTTGAAGAATTCGTTTGTATCAAGATCCCAAGATGTTGCTGTGTCACATCAACATCTTGGTACAGTGTCCTCCACACCTGAACATCACTAGTATTATGTCGTCCACACCTGAACATCACTGGTACAGTGTCCTCCACACCTGAACATCACTTGTACAGTGTCCTCCACACCTGAACATCACTAGTATAGTGTCCTCCACACCTGAACATCACTGGCATAGTTTCCTCCACACCTGACCATCACTGTTACAGTGTCCTCCACACCTGAACATCACTGGTATAGTGTCCTCCACACCTGAACATCACTGGCATAGTTTCCTCCACACCTGAACATCACTGGTACAGTGTCCTACACACCTGAACATAACTGGTATAGTGTCCTCCACACCTGAACATCACTGGTATAGTGTCCTCCACACCTGAACATCACTGGTATAGTGTCTTCCACATCTGAACATCACTGGCATAGTTTCCTCCACACCTGAACATCACTGGTACAGTGTCCTCCACACCTGAACATCACTGGTATAGTGTCCTCCACACTTGAACATCACTGGCATAGTTTCCTCCACACCTGAACATCACTGGTAGTGTCCTCCACACCTGAACATCACTGGTATAGTGTCGTCCACACCTGAACATCACTGGTATAGTGTCGTCCACACCTGAACATCACTGGTATAGTGTCCTCCACACCTGAACATCACTGGTATAGTGTCCTCTACACCAGAACATCACTGGTACAGTGTCCTCCACACCTGAACATCACTGGTACAGTGTCCTCCACACCTGAACATCACTGGCATAGTTTCCTCCACACCTGAACATCACTGGTACAGTGTCCTCCACACCTGAACATCACTGGTACAGTGTCCTCCACACCTGAACATCACTGGTACAGTGTCCTCCACACCTGAACATCACTGGTATAGTGTCCTCCACACCTGAACATCACTGGTATAGTGTCCTCCACACCTGATCACTGGTATAGTTTCCTCCACACCTGAACATCACTGGTACAGTGTCCTCCACACCTGAACATCACTGGTATAGTGTCTTCCACACCTGAACATCACTGGTACAGTGTCCTCCACACCTGAACATCACTGGTATAGTGTCCTCCACACCTGAACATCACTGGTATAGTGTCCTCCACACCTGAACATCACTGGTATAGTGTCCTCCACACCTGAACATCACTGGTATAGTGTCCTCCACACCTGAACATCACTGGTATAGTGTCCACACCTGAACATCACTTGTATAGTGTCCTCCACACCTGAACATCACTGGTACAGTGTCCTCCACACCTTAACATCACTGGTATAGTGTCCTCCACAATTGAACATCACCGGTACAGTGTCCTCCACACCTGAACATCACCGGTACAGTGTCCTCCACACCTGAACATCACTGGTACAGTGTCCTCCACACCTGAACATCACTGGTGTAGTGTCCTCCACACCTGAACATCACTTGTATAGTGTCCTCCACACCTGAACATCACTGGTACAGTGTCCTCTACACCTGAACATCACTGGTATAGTGTCCTCCACACCTGAACATCACTGGTACAGTGTCCTCCACACCTGAACATCACTGGTACAGTGTCCTCCACACCTGAACATCACTGGTACAGTGTCCTCCACACATGAACATCACTGGTACAGTGTCCTCCACACCTGAACATCACTGGTACAGTGTCCTCCACACATGAGCATCACAACAGTGTTATTCATCTCGCTGCAACACTCATCACCATATATTCCCTTCCTCTGCTCCTTTCTCCATACCTCTTTCCTGTCTCCCCTCTCCATACTCCTTTCCTGTCTCCCCTCTCCATACTCCTTTCCTGTCTCCTTTCTCCATACCTCTTTCCTGTCTCCCCTCTCCATACTCCTTTCCTGTCTCCTTTCTCCATACTCCTTTCTGTCTCCTTTCTCCTACTCTCCTGTCTCCTGTCTCTCCACTGACTCCTTTCCTGTCTCCTTCATCCATACTCCTTCTGTCTCCTTCTCCATGACTCCTTTCCTGTCTCCTTCTGCTCCATACTCCATCCTGACATCCTTTCTCCATACTCCTTATGTCTCCTTCTCCATACTCCTTTCCTGTCTCCTTTCTCCATACTCCTTTCCTGTCTCCTTTCTCCATACTCCTTTCCTGTCTCCTTTCTCCATACTCCTTTCCAGTCTCCCCTCTCCATACTCCTTTCCTGTCTCCCCTCTCCATACTCCTTTCCTGTCTCCCCTCTCCATACTCCTTTCCTGTTCTCCTCCATCTGTTTTTTTGTCCGTCCGTCCGTCCGTCCGTCCGTCCGTCGGTCCGTCCGTGGGTCGGAGGGCGCACCAAGGAAGGTAGATGAGGTCTACTCAGTGCCTGGTCGACCTCTCAGATAAAAATTTCCTGGCTTACTTAACCTCTCTGCTGCTGCCACTTCTTAATATAATGTTATGTTACCTTCTAACACAAACTGTTCTTGTGCACACTACCTACACATGTACCCATGTACGTCATCCAGTACATCCATACCCTGTACCATACTACCCCGCATCCACTACCCGTATCCTTTCCCGTACCATCCATACCCGTACATCACTTCCCGTACACATCCATACCCGTACTCCTGTTCCCATGTTAGTCCTACCCCGTACCACCCACTCCCCGTCCGTCCGTACCCAGTCAGTCCACTACCCACGACACATCATTACCATGTACATCCATACCCGTACACCACTCCACGTACACAATTACCTGCACACATTTACTGTAACCACTACCATCATACTCCCGACACATCTTAGTATACAGTGTAGTCTTACCCACACACTGGTGTGGTAGTCTAGCCCGACACACAGTGGTGTAGTAGTCTAACCCACACACTGTGGTGTAAGGTGTCTAACCCGACACACAGTGGTGAATATTAACCCGACACACTGTGGTGTAAGGTAGTCAACCCGACACATGTGGTGTAAGGTAGTCTAACCACACACTGTGGTGTAAGTGCCCGACACATGGTTAAGGTAGTCTAGCCCGACACACTGTGGTGTAAGGTAGTCTACCCGACACACTGTGGTGTAAGTAGTCTAACCCCGACACACTGTGGTGTAGAGTCTAGCCCGACACTGTGGTGTAGTAGTCTAACCCGACACACTGGTGTAAGGTAGTCTAACCCGACACACTGTGGTGTAAGTAGCCCTATCGACACACAGTGGTTAAGGTAGTCTAACCCGACACACAGTGGTGTAAGAGTCTACCCGACACACTGTGGTGTAAGGTAGTCTAACCGACACTGTGTGTAAGTAGTCTAGCCCGACACACTGTGGTGTAAGGTAGTCCACCCGAACACTGTGGTGTAGGTATCCAGCCGACACACTGTGGTGTAAGGTAGTCTAACCCGACACACTGTGGGGGTAGTATACCCGACACAGTGGTGTAAGGTAGTCTAGCCCGACACACTGTGGTGTAAGGTAGTCTAACCCGACACACAGTGGTGTAAGGTAGTCTAACCCGACACACTGTGGTGTAAGGTAGTCTAACCCGACACACGTGGTGTAGGTAGTTACTACACCGGGACAGTTACCACTGTGGTGTAAGGTAGTCTAGCCCGACACACTGTGGTGTAAGGTAGTCTAACCCGACACACTGTGGTGTAAGAAAGTCTAGCCCGACACACTGTGGTGTAAGGTAGTCTAACCCGACACACTGTGGTGTAAGGTAGTCTAACCCGACACACTGTGGTGTAAGGTAGTCTAACCCGACACACTGTGGTGAAGGTAGTTAGCCGACACACAGTGGTGTAAGGTAGTCTAGCCCGACACACTGTGGTGTAAGGTAGTCTAACCGACACACGTGGTGTAAGGTAGTCTAACCCGACACACTGTGGTGTAAGGTAGTCTAGCCCGACACACAGTGGTGTAAGGTAGTCTAGCCCGACACACTGTGGTGTAAGGTAGTCTAACCCGACACACTGTGGTGTAAGGTAGTCTAGCCCGACACACAGTGGTGTAAGGTAGTCTAACCCGACACACTGTGGTGTAAGGTAGTCTAACCCGACACACAGTGGTGTAAGGTAGTCTAACCCGACACACTGTGGTGTAAGGTAGTCTAACCCGACACACAGTGGTGTAAGGTAGTCTAACCCGACACACTGTGGTGTAAGGTAGTCTAACCCGACACACTGTGGTGTAAGGTAGTCTAACCCGACACACTGTGGTGTAAGGTAGTCTAACCCGACACACTGTGGTGTAAGGTAGTCTAACCCGACACACTGTGGTGTAAGGTAGTCTAACCCGACACACTGTGGTGTAAGGTAGTCTAACCCGACACACTGTGGTGTAAGGTAGTCTAGCCCGACACACTGTGGTGTAAGGTAGTCTAGCCCGACACACTGTGGTGTAAGGTAGTCTAACCCGACACACAGTGGTGTAAGGTAGTCTAACCCGACACACTGTGGTGTAAGGTAGTCTAGCCCGACACACAGTGGTGTAAGGTAGTCTAGCCCGACACACTGTGGTGTAAGGTAGTCTAGCCCGACACATGTGGTGTAAGGTAGTCTAGCCCGACACACTGTGGTGTAAGGTAGTCTAGCCGACACACTGTGGTGTAAGGTAGTCTAACCCGACACACTGTGGTGTAAGTAGTCTAGCCCGACACACTGTGGTGTAAGGTAGTCTAGCCCGACACACTGTGGTGTAAGGTAGTCTAACCCGACACACTGTGGTGTAAGGTAGTCACCCGACACACTGTGGTGTAAGGTAGTCTAACCCGACACACTGTGGTGTAAGGTAGTCTAACCCGACACACGTGGTGTAAGGTAGTCTAGCCCGACACACTGTGGTGTAAGGTAGTCTAGCCCGACACACAGTGGTGTAAGGTAGTCTAACCCGACACACTGTGGTGTAAGGTAGTCTAACCCGACACACTGTGGTGTAAGGTAGTCTAGCCCGACACACTGTGGTGTAAGGTAGTCTAGCCCGACACACTGTGGTGTAAGGTAGTCCAGCCCGACACACTGTGGTGTAAGGTAGTCCAGCCCGACACACTGTGGTGTAAGGTAGTCCAGCCCGACACACTGTGGTGTAAGGTAGTCCAGCCCGACACACTGTGGTGTAAGGTAGTCAAGCCCGACACACTGTGGTGTAAGGTAGTCTAGCCCGACACACTGTGGTGTAAGGTAGTCCAGCCCGACACACTGTGGTGTAAGGTAGTCAGCCCGACACACTGTGGTATAAGGGGGGGGGGGGGGGGGGGGGGGTTTTTTTTTTTTTTTTTTGTGGTGTAGGTAGTCACCTGAACACTGTGGTGTAAGGTAGTCCAGCCCGACACACTGTGGTGTAAGGTAGTCAGCCCGACACATGTGGTGTAGGTAGTCAGCCCGACACACTGTGGTGTAAGTGTCAGCCGACACACTGTGGTTAGTAGTCTAGCCCGACACACGTGGTGTAAGGTAGTCACCCGACACATGTGGTGTAAGGTAGTCACGACACACTGTGGTGTAAGGTAGTCAGCCCGACACATGTGGTGTAAGGTAGTCACCCGACACACTGTGGTGTAAGGTAGTCTAACCCGACACACTGTGGTGTAAGTAGTCCAGCCCGACACTGTGGTGTAAGGTAGTCACCGACACACGTGGTGTAAGGTAGTCTAACCCGACACTGTGTGTAAGTAGTCAGCCCGACACATGTGGTGTAAGGTAGTCCAGCCGACACACTGTGGTGTAAGGTAGTCCAGCCGACACACTGTGGTGTAAGGTAGTCCAGCCCGACACACGTGGTGTAAGGTAGTCTAGCCCGACACAGTGGTGTAAGGTAGTCAACCGACACATGTGGTGTAAGTAGTCCAGCCCGAACACTGTGGTTAAGGTAGTCCAGCCCGACACACTGTGGTATAAGGTAGTCCAGCCCGACACACTGTGGTGTAAGGTGTCAGCCCGACACCTGTGGTGTAGGTAGTCCAGCCCGACACACTGTGGTTAAGGTAGTCCAGCCCGACACACTGTGGTGTAAGGTAGTCCAGCCCGACACATGTGGTAAGGTAGTCCAGCCCGACACACTGTGGTGTAAGGTAGTCCAGCCCGACACACTGTGGTGTAAGGTAGTCAGCCCGACACACGTGGTGTAAGGTAGTCCAGCCCGACACACTGTGGTGTAAGGTAGTCCAGCCCGACACACAGTGGTGTAAGGTAGTCCAGCCCGACACACAGTGGTGTAAGGTAGTCCAGCCCGACACACAGTGGTGTAAGGTAGTCCAGCCCGACACACTGTGGTGTAAGGTAGTCAGCCCGACACATGTGGTGTAAGGTAGTCCAGCCCGACACACTGTGGTGTAAGGTAGTCCAGCCCGACACAGTGGTGTAAGGTAGTCAGCCCGACACACTTGTGGTGTAAAGGTAGTCCAGCCGACACACTGTGGTTAAGGTAGTCCAGCCCGACACACTGTGGTATAAGGTAGTCCAGCCCGACACACTGTGGTATAAGGTAGTCCAGCCCGACACACTGTGGTATAAGGTAGTCCAGCCTGACACACTGTGGTATAACGTAGTTCCAGCCCGACACACTGTGGTATAAGGTAGTCCAGCCCGACACACTGTGGTATAAGGTAGTCCAGCCCTGACACACTGTGGTATAAGGTAGTCCAGCCCGACACACTGTGGTATAAGGTAGTCCAGCCCGACACACTGTGGTATAAGGTAGTCCAGCCCGACACACTGTGGTATAAGGTAGTCCAGCCCGACACACTGTGGTATAAGGTAGTCCAGCCCGACACACTGTGGTATAAGGTAGTCCAGCCCGACACACTGTGGTATAAGGTAGTCCAGCCCGACACACTGTGGTTAAGGTAGTCCAGCCCGACACACTGTGGTATAAGGTAGTCCAGCCCGACACACTGTGGTATAAGGTAGTCCAGCCCGACACACTGTGGTATAAGGTAGTCCAGCCCGACACACTGTGGTATAAGGTAGTCCAGCCCGACACACTGTGGTATAAGGTAGTCCAGCCCGACACACTGTGGTATAAGGTAGTCCAGCCCGACACACTGTGGTGTAAGGTAGTCCAGCCCGACACACTGTGGTATAAGGTAGTCCAGCCCGACACACTGTGGTATAAGGTAGTCCAGCCCGACACACTGTGGTATAAGGTAGTCCAGCCCGACACACTGTGGTATAAGGTAGTCCAGCCCGACACACTGTGGTATAAGGTAGTCCAGCCCGACACACTGTGGTATAAGGTAGTCCAGCCCGACACACTGTGGTATAAGGTAGTCCAGCCCGACACACTGTGGTATAAGGTAGTCCAGCCCGACACACTGTGGTATAAGGTAGTCCAGCCCGACACACTGTGGTATAAGGTAGTCCAGCCCGACACACTGTGGTATAAGGTAGTCCAGCCCGACACACTGTGGTATAAGGTAGTCCAGCCCGACACACTGTGGTATAAGGTAGTCCAGCCCGACACACTGTGGTATAAGGTAGTCCAGCCCGACACACTGTGGTATAAGGTAGTCCAGCCCGACACACTGTGGTATAAGGTAGTCCAGCCCGACACACTGTGGTAAGGTAGTCCAGCCCGACACACTGTGGTATAAGGTAGTCCAGCCCGACAACTGTGGTTAAGGTAGTCCAGCCCGACACACTGTGGTATAAGGTAGTCCAGCCTGAACACTGTGGTATAAGGTAGTCCAGCCCGACACACTGTAAGGAGCACAATGGATAGGTAGTCCAGCCCGACACACTGTGGTATAAGGTAGTCCAGCCCGACACACTGTGGTTAAGGTAGTCAGCCCGACACACTGTGGTAAAGGTAGTCCAGCCCGACACACTGTGGTATAAGGTAGTCCAGCCCGACACACTGTGAGGTAAGGTAGTCAGCCGACACTGTGGTATTGTAGCCAAAAGTTGCCCGCACATGGGTATAAGGAGCCGAGCAACATGTGTAAGGCTGCAAATGTATGGTAGCCTGCCGACAATGGGTATAGTAGCCTGAGACAATGGAAGGTAATATGAGCCTGGAGACACTGGGAAGGTATTATGAGCCCGAACATGGAAGGTATATAGAGGCTGGAGACAGGTAGCGCAATATGGAGGCTGTAGACAATGGAAGAGTCAATATGAGGCTGGAGCATGGAAGTAATTTGAAGGTAGCAGACAATGGGGTAAGTATGAGGCTGGAACATGGAAGGTAATTATGAGGCTGAGACAATGGAAGGTAATTAAGGAGCCTGCGAACATGAAGGTAATTAGAGGTGTCAGACAATGGAAGGTAATTATGAGCTGAGACAATGGGTATATGAGCCTGAGACAATGGAGGTAATAAGGAGCCTGAGACAATGTGAGTAAGTATAGGCTGGAGACAATGGAAAGGTATCATGAGCCTGGAGACAATGCAGCTAATTATGAGGCTGAGACAATGGAGGTAATTAGAGCTGAGACAATGGAAGTGTAATTATGAGGCTGAGACAATGGAAGGTAATTATGAGGCTGAGACAATGGAAGGTAATTATGAGGCTGGAGACAATGGAAGGTAATTATGAGGCTGAGACAATGGAAGGTAATTATGAGCCTGAGACAATGGAAGGTAATTATGAGGCTGGAGACAATGGAAGGTAATTATGAGGCTGGAGACAATGGAAGGTAATTATGAGGCTGAGACAATGGAAGGTAATTAATGAGGAGGCTGGAGACAATGGAAGGTAATTATGAGGCTGGAGACAATGGAAGGTAATTATGAGCCTGGAGACAATGGAAGGTAATTATGAGGCTGGAGACAATGGAAGGTAATTATGAGCCTGAGACAATGGAAGGTAATTATGAGGCTGGAGACAATGGAAAGTAATTATGAGGCTGGAGACAATGGAAAGTAATTATGAGGCTGGAGACAATGGAAGGTAATTATGAGCCTGGAGACAATGGAAAGTAATTATGAGGCTGGAGACAATGGAAGGTAATTATGAGGCTGGAGACAATGGAAGGTAATTATGAGGCTGGAGACAATGGAAGGTAATTATGAGCCTGGAGACAATGGAAGGTAATTATGAGGCTGGTGACAATGGAAGGTAATTATGAGGCTGGAGACAATGGAAGGTAATTATGAGGCTGGAGACAATGGAAGGTAATTATGAGGCTGGAGACAATGGAAGGTAATTATGAGCCTGGAGACAATGGAAAGTAATTATGAGGCTGGAGACAATGGAAGGTAATTATAAGGCTGTAGACAATGGAAGGTAATTATGAGGCTGGAGACAATGGAAGGTAATTATGAGCCTGGAGACAATGGAAGGTAATTATGATGCTGGAGACAATGGAAAGTAATTATGAGGCTGGAGACAATGGAAGGTAATTATGAGGCTGGAGACAATGGAAGGTAATTATGAGCCTGGAGACAATGGAAGGTAATTATGAGGCTGGAGACAATGGAAGGTAATTATGAGCCTGGAGACAATGGAAGGTAATTATGATGCTGGAGACAATGGAAGGTAATTATGAGGCTGGAGACAATGGAAGGTAATTATGAGCCTGGAGACAATGGAAGGTAATTATGAGACTGGAGACAATGGAAGGTAATTATGAGGCTGGAGACAATGGAAGGTAATTATGAGGCTGGAGACAATGGAAGGTAATTATGAGGCTGGAGACAATGGAAGGTAATTACAGAGGTAATTTTGACGTGTTTATTTCTTCAACCTTGATAGGTGGTCAGTCCCTTAGCTTTGTTTGAAGGAGGTCAGTAACTTAGCCTTGATTGAAGGAGGAGGCCAGTCCTTAGCCTTGATTGAAGGAAGTCAGTTCCTTAGCCTTGATTATGATGGCATCTAAAAGTAGTTGTTAGAAACGATTAAACTCAGTGAACAAGGTATGAGAGGTCAGTTCATTAGCCTCGATTAAAGGTCAGGCTCAGAAATAATTGAAGGTGGTCAGTTTCTTAACCTTGACTGAAGGAGGTCACTGAAGAAAAAAGGCTTATATTTAGAGTGACGTGCAGCAGCTGGAGATGGTGTCACAAGTGGGCGGGGACCACTAGTGGAAGTAGGGTCTGACCCACCAAGGTAACGCTACACAAAGACGACAATGTTGTCATTATTATTATTATTATTATTATTATTATTAGTTTATATGTGAGAGAACGCTAAACTAGTGCGGGTCATTCAGAGACAGGAGTGATGAAGGCTTGATCCTCAGTTCTCATCAGGTCTTAAAATAGACATAAGAGTGTGTCTAAGCCAGAAAGACACTGTAGTAGACATTATTATAATAGATGTCAGACCTCTTACCGTGAAGGTCCTGGCAGCCTCACAGCTCTCAGCTCACAGCTCTCAGCTCACAGCTCTCAGCTCACACTTCAGAGCTTTTAAGCTCGACAAATTACCAGACGCCATCATAAAACATAATTCGAAGTTTGAAGATCCTCAGAAGAAAGTTGTGGATGTGAGCTGAGACTTAGTTAGCATTATTAGTTGTGGATGTGAGCTGAGACTTAGTGAGCATTATTAGTTGTGGATGTGAGCTGAGACTTAGTGAGCATTATTAGTTGTGGATGTTAGTTGAGGCTTAGTATGATAATGTGATCCATAGTATGATAATGTGATTCATAGCTAAAATGTTACTTTCATAGCTAAAATGTTACTTTCATAGCTAAAATGTTACTTTCATAGCTAAAATGTTAGCTTTCATAGCTAAAATGTTACTTTCATAGTTAAATGTTAGCTTATAGCTAAATGTTACTTCATAGCTAAAATGTTAGCAAATTCATAGCTAAAATGTTACTTTCATAGCTAAAATGTTACTTTCATAGCTAAAATGTTACTTTCATAGCTAAAATGTTAGCTTTCATAGCTAAAATGTTACTTTCATAGCTAAAATGTTAGCTTTCATAGCTAAAATGTTACTTTCATAGCTAAAATGTTACTTTCATAGCTAAAATGTTAGCTTTCATAGCTAAAATGTTAGCTTTCATAGCTAAAATGTTAGCTTTCATAGCTAAAATGTTAGCTTTCATAGCTAAAATGTTAGCTTTCATAGCTAAAATGTTAGCTTTCATAGCTAAAATGTTAGCTTTCATAGCTAAAATGTTAGCTTTCATAGCTAAAATGTTACTTTCATAGCTAAAATGTTAGCTTTCATAGCTAAAATGTTACTTTCATAGCTAAAATGTTAGCTTTCATAGCTAAAATGTTAGCTTTCATAGCTAAAATGTTATCTTTCATAGCTAAAAAGTTACTTTCATAGCTAAAATGTTAGCTTTCATAGCTAAAATGTTAGCTTTCATAGCTAAAATGTTACTTTCATAGCTAAAATGTTACTTTCATAGCTAAAATGTTAGCTTTCATAGCTAAAATGTTATCTTTCATAGCTAAAATGTTACTTTCATAGCTAAAATGTTAGCTTTCATAGCTAAAATGTTACTTCATAGCTAAAATTTAGCTTTCATAGCTAAAATGTTAGCTTTCATAGCTAAAATGTTAGCTTTCATAGCTAAAATGTTAGCTTTCATAGCTAAAATGTTAGCTTTCATAGCTAAAATGTTAGCTTTCATAAAAATGTTAGCTTTCATAGCTAAAATGTTAGCTTTCATAGCTTAAAATGTTAGCTTTCATAGCTAAAATGTTATCTTTCATAGCTAAAAAGTTACTTTCATAGCTAAAATGTTAGCTTTCATAGCTAAAATGTTAGCTTTCATAGCTAAAATGTTAGCTTTCATAGCTAAAATGTTAGCTTTCATAGCTAAAATGTTAGCTTTCATAGCTAAAATGTTAGCTTTCATAGCTAAAATGTTAGCTTTCATAGCTAAAATGTTACTTTCATAGCTAAAATGTTATTTCATAGCTAAAATGTTAGTTTCATAGCTAAAATGTTAGCTTTCATAGCTAAAATGTTAGCTTTCATAGCTAAAATGTTAGCTTTCATAGCTAAAATGTTAGCTTCATAGCTAAAATGTTAGCTTTCATAGCTAAAATGTTAGCTTATAGCTAAAATGTTCAGCTTCATAGCTAAAATGTTAGCTTTCATAGCTAAAATGTTAGCTTTCATAGCTAAAATGTTAGCTTTCATAGCTAAAATGTTAGCTTTCATAGCTAAAATGTTAGCTTTCATAGCTAAAATGTTAGCTTTCATAGCTAAAATGTTAGCTTTCATAGCTAAAATGTTAGCTTTCATAGCTAAAATGTTAACTTTCATAGCTAAAAAGTTACTTTCATAGCTAAAATGTTAGCTTTCATAGCTAAAATGTTAGCTTTCATAGCTAAAATGTTAGCTTTCATAGCTAAAATGTTAGCTTTCATAGCTAAAATGTTAGCTTTCATAGCTAAAATGTTAGCTTTCATAGCTAAAATGTTAGCTTTCTACTCATAGCTAAAATGTTAGCTTTCATAGCTAAAATGTTAGCTTTCATAGCTAAAATGTTAGCTTTCATAGCTAAAATGTTAGCTTTCATAGCTAAAATGTTAGCTTTCATAGCTAAAATGTTAGCTTTATAGCATAGCTTATACAAATGTTAGCTTTCATAGCTAAAATGTTAGCTTTCATAGCTAAATGTTAGCTTTCATAGCTAAAATGTTAGCTTTCATAGCTAAAAGTTAGCTCATACAAAATGTTAGCTTTCATAGCTAAAATGTTAGCTTTCATAGCTAAAATGTTAGCTTTCATAGCTAAAATGTTAGCTTTCATAGCTAAAATGTTAGCTTTCATAGCTAAAATGTTACTTTCATAGCTAAAATGTTAGCTTTCATAGCTAAAATGTTACTTTCATAGCTAAAATGTTACTTTCATAGCTAAAATGTTAGCTTTCATAGCTAAAATGTTATCTTTCATAGCTAAAAAGTTACTTTCATAGCTAAAATGTTAGCTTTCATAGCTAAAATGTTAACTTTCATAGCTAAAAAGTTACTTTCATAGCTAAAATGTTAGCTTTCATAGCTAAAATGTTAGCTTTCATAGCTAAAATGTTAGCTTTCATAGCTAAAATGTTAGCTTTCATAGCTAAAATGTTGCTTCATAGCTAAAATGTTAGCTCATAGCTAAAATGTTAGCTTTCATAGCTAAAATGTTAGCTTTCATAGCTAAAATGTTAGCTTTCATAGCTAAAATGTTAGCTTTCATAGCTAAAATGTTAGCTTTCATAGCTAAAATGTTAGCTTTCATAGCTAAAATGTTAGCTTTCATAGCTAAAATGTTAGCTTTCATAGCTAAAATGTTAACTTTCATAGCTAAAATGTTAGCTTTCATAGCTAAAATGTTAGCTTTCATAGCTAAAATGTTAGCTTTCATAGCTAAAAAGTTACTTTCATAGCTATAGCACCAAAATACATCATGATTCTGCATTACTATTTTTTCTGGGATCATCTCAGGCTACCTGCAGTTACCCAGGCACTTTATGACCCATACAGGTTTAACACTTCACTTTAATATTATAATAACGAACAAGATTTTTGAGAGGCTTTAATATTCTTCTCCTTCACCCTCTTCTCCCTCACCCTCTTCTCCCTCACCCTTGTTTCCCTCACCCTCTTCTCCCACACCCTCTTCTTCCTCACCCTCTTCTTCCTCACCCTCTTCTCAGTCTTCTCCCTCACCCTCTTCCCAATCTTCTCACCCTCTTCTCAATCTTCTCCCTCACCCTCTTTTCAGTCTTCTCCTTCACCCTCTTCTCAATCTTCTCCCTCACCCTCTTCTCCCTCACCCTCTTCTCTGGTCCACAGATCAATAAATAGCTTCGTGGAACTCTCAACTTATCTCTGGCTCATACTGAGATATCCTAGGTAGCTCTTACTTGGGGCTCACAGGAGCTCACTAGGGAGGTGCTCAAGCTCTTCCCATCAGGCTGGAGCTCTCCACAGGTCTTGCAGCACCTGCAGAATGGGGAGGCAATCCGGTTTGATCCGAGAAAGGGGAGGATAACTTAAGTTTCTTGGATCAAGAACTCTTCACCAGTATCAAGGAAACTCTTCAAGCTTTTAGAGCTTTGTGAGACTCTTCGACTTTTGAAGTGCTCATTTATTGTTTTTTATGGTTCTTTTTGAAGAAAAAGAGCCATCCAGAGCTTTGTAGAATCATACAGAACTCTATAGAGCCATCCAGAGCTGTATATAATCATACAGAGCTCTAAGGAGCCATCCAGAGTTCTATAAAATCACCCAGGGATTTATGGAGCCATCCAGAGCTCTGTACAGCCATCCAGAGCGCTATAGAGCCATACAGGTCTGGTCTGGCCTGGTCTAGTCTGGTCTGGGACTCAGGGAAGCCTGTGACATTACTCTGATAGTCTCATTAGGTGCTCTGTTGAGATAAAGCCTACTATGCTGAGCTCATTGTAACTTTCCTGGGCTCACTCGTGGCTCTGGCATTGTTCTCGTGGCTCTGACACTGTTATTGTGGCTCTGACACTGTTCTCATGGCTCTGACACTGTTGACGTAGCTTTGGCACTGTCCTCATGACTCTGGCACTGTCCTCGTGGCTCTGGCACTGTTCTCGCGGCTCTGGCACTGTCCTCGTGGCTCTGGCACTGTCCTCGCGGCTCTGGCACTGTCCTCGTGGCTCTGGCACTGTCCTCGTGGCTCTAGCACTCTTTTTCCAAGTTTTCAATTACCATAAAGTTAAAGAGTAACGAGGCTGTTGTTCCTCCAGACTGTTGAAACAAGAGTCACTTAGTGACTGTTACTTGTAAGTTACTATAGTGTGGTAGTGGTAGTGATAGTGGTGATGGTGGTAGTGATGGTGGTAGTGGTGTTGATTGTGGTAGTGTTGATGGTGCTAGTGGTGGTGTTGGGGGTGGTAGTGGTAATGGTGATGGTGGTAGTGGTGGTGGTGATGGCAATAGTGATAGTGGTGATGATGGTAGTGATGGTGTTGATGGTGGTAGTGATAGTGGTGATGGTGGTAGCGATGGTGTTGATGGTGGTAGTGGTGGTGTTCATGGTGGTAGTGGTGGTGTTCATGCTGGTAATGGTGTTCATGGTGGTAATGGTGGTGTTGAGGGTGGTAGTAGTGTTGTTGATGGTGGTAATGGTGGTGTTGAGGGTGGTAGTAGTGTTGTTGATGGTGGTTGTGATGGTGGTAGTGGTAGTGGTTATTGTGGTAGTATTGATGGTGGTAGTGGTGTTGATTGTGGTAGTGTTGATGGTGCTAGTGGTGGTGTTGAGGGTGGTAGTAGTGGTGTTGAGGGTGGTAGTAGTGGTGTTGATGGTGGTAGTGGTGGTTGTGATGGTGGTAGTGGTGATGGTGGTAGTGGTGATGGTGGTAGTGATAGTGGTGATGGTGGTAGTGATAGTGGTGATGGTGATAGTGATAGTGGTGATGGTGGTAGTGATATTGATGATGGTGGTAGTGATGGTGTTGATGGTTATAGTGGTGGTGTTGATGGTGGTATTGATGGTGGTAATGGTGCTGATGGTGGTAGTGGTGTTGATTGTGGTAGTGTTGATGGTGCTAGTGGTGGTGTTGAGGGTGGTAGTAGTGGTGTTGAGGGTGGTAGTAGTGGTGTTGATGGTGGTAGTGGTGGTTGTGATGGTGGTAGTGGTGATGGTGGTAGTGGTGATGGTGGTAGTGATAGTGGTGATGGTGGTAGTGATAGTGGTGATGGTGATAGTGATAGTGCTGATGGTGGTAGTGATAGTGGTGATGGTGATAGTGATAGTGCTGATGGTGGTAGTGATATTGATGATGGTGGTAGTGATGGTGTTGATGGTTATAGTGGTGGTGTTGATGGTGGTAGTGGTGGTATTGATGGTGGTAATGGTGCTGATGGTGGTAGTGTTGATTGTGGTAGTGTTGATGGTGGTAGTAGTGGTGTTGATGGTGCTAGTGGTGGTGTTGAGGGTGTTAGTAGTGGTGTTGATGGTGCTAGTGGTGATGGTGGTAGTGGTTATTGTGGTAGTGGTAGTATTGATGGTGGTGTGTAGTCTGGTAGTCATCTATTAACTGGTTCTCTGCCAGTTTTAGCAGAGGACCAGTTAAGAAGATGTTGACTGGGATCTCTAACATGACAGAAAAAAACATTGTTATTTGTGTTCTTTAAGTGTGTCAGAAAGAGAGAGGTCAGTTGCTCCAGAGTATTGTAGAGAACAGGAGGAGCAGCAAATAGAGTAGACACCGGAAGCATCAGCAGGAGAGCTAAGATCTAGATTACTAGGAAGGATATTAGTTTTGCGAAAAGTAAGTTTGACATCTAAAAGACGGAAGGTGTTAAGATTTAGGAGACCAGAATACAGGAAGGCCAAGAACACGATATTTCACAAGTCCAAGTCAGACCCAAACATCGTCAAATTGTTTATTGTTCCAGCCACGGTATTATGTCTTTGTATTGTTCCAGCCACGGTATTATGTCTTTGTATTGTTCCAGCCACGGTATTATGTCTGTATTGTTCCAGCCACGATATTGTCTTTGTATTGTTCCAGCCACGGTATTATGTCTTTGTATTGTTCCAGCCACGGTATTGTCTTTGTATTGTTCCAGCCACGGTATTATGTCTTTGTATTGTTCAAGCCACGGTATTATGTCTTTGTATTGTTCCAGCCACGGTATTATGTCTTTGTATTGTTCCAGCCACGGTATTATGTCTTTGTATTGTTCCAGCCACGGTATTATGTCTTTGTATTGTTCCAGCCACGGTATTATGTCTTTGTATTGTTCCAGCCACGGTATTATGTCTTTGTATTGTTCCAGCCACGGTATTATGTCTTTGTATTGTTCCAGCCACGGTATTATGTCTTTGTATTATTCCAGCCACGATATTATGTCTTTGTATTGTTCCAGCCACGGTATTATGTCTGTATTGTTCCAGCCACGGTATTATGTCTTTGTATTGTTCCAGCCACGGTATTATGTCATTGTATTGTTCCAGCCACGGTATTATGTCTTTGTATTGTTCCAGCCACGGTATTGTCTTTGTATTGTTCCAGCCACGGTATTATGTCTTTGTATTGTTCCAGCCACGGTATTATGTCTTTGTATTGTTCCAGCCACGGTATTATGTCTGTATTGTTCCAGCCACGGTATTATGTCTTTGTATTGTTCCAGCCACGGTATTATGTCTTTGTATTGTTCCAGCCACGGTATTATGTCTTTGTATTGTTCCAGCCACGGTAATATGTCTTTGTATTGTTCCAGCCACGGTATTATGTCTTTGTATTGTTCCAGCCACTATATTATGTCTTTGTATTGTTCCAGCCACTGTATTATGTCTTTGTATTGTTCCAGCCACGGTATTGTCTTTGTATTGTTCCAGCCACGGTATTATGTCTTTGTATTGTTCCAGCCACGGTAGTCTTTGTATTGTTCCAGCCACGGTATTATGTCTTTGTATTGCTCCAGCCACGGTATTATGTCTTTGTATTGTTCCAGCCACGGTATTATGTCTTTGTATTGTTCCAGCCTCGGTATTGTCTTTGTATTGTTCCAGCCACGGTATTATGTCTTTGTATTGTTCCAGCCACGGTATTATGTCTTTGTATTGTTCATGAACCTCGCAGGTAGTGGCTAGCTTATTGTGTAACACACACACACGGGGCCAGGAGCTGAGACTCGATCCCTGCAACCACATATAGGTGAGTACACACACACGCGAGCACTGGTGTTGACACAAGGTCTGGTAATATTTACACAATAAACCAGAATTAACATGCAGAGTTCTTGCATTTATTCTTTGCACGTATCTGCTTGACCTCTGTTGTCACGTGACCTCGTGACCTCTGTGTGTATAATGAATCATGTGCACTCTGAGACTAGGTATACACTGTATCATGCTCGTCGACAAGCCTACACTTCATTTCTTAGACATGCACATGTGTGTGGCTGTTGGTTCTCATCTGTCCAGTGAAAGTTGTTACCTTAAAGTAACATTTGTTACCTTAAAGTAACATTTGTTACCTTAAAGTAACATTTGTTACCTTAAAGTAACATTTGTTACCTTAAAGTAACATTTGTTACCTAAAAGTAACATTTGTTACCTTAAAGTAACATTTGTTACCTTAAAGTAACATTTGTTACCTTAAAGTAACATTTGTTACCTTAAAGTAACATTTGTTACCTTAAAGTAACATTTGTTACCTTAAAGTAACATTTGTTACCTTAAAGTGGTTCCTGAGCGAGTGCCAGATAGCTAATTAGTGTGAGTCGCTTCAATACACTTAAGTTAATTGTCAAAGTTGCTACATAAATGTGCACTTAACTGAGACTCTTGAAGAGATGGAAGAGGCAAGGCAGATGGTGCACACACTCCAAGAGAGAAGGCAGGAGGAAGATGGTGCACTCTCTCTCCAAGAAAGGAGGAAGATGGTGCACTTTGTCTTTCCACCAAGACTATGTAGTGACACTGCCCTGGTCTCACTCTCCGTCACTGCCCTGGTCTCACTCTCCGTCACTGCCCTGGTCTCACTCTCCGTCACTGCCCTGGTCTCACTCTCCGACACTGCCCTGGTCTCACTCTCCGACACTGCCCTGGTCTCACTCTCCGTCACTGCCCTGGTCTCACTCTCCGTCACTGCCCTGGTCTCACTCTCCGACACTGCCCTGGTCTCACTCTCCGTCACTGCCCTGGTCTCACTCTCCGTCACTGCCCTGGTCTCACTCTCCGTCACTGCCCTGGTCTCACTCTCCGTCACTGCCCTGGTCTCACTCTCCGATCACTACCCTGGTCTCACTCTCCGACACTGCCCTGGTCTCACTCTCCGACACCCGGGTCCCTGAGTCCTGCTCTCTCGTCACTGCCCTGGTCTCACTCTCCGCACTGCCCTGGTCTCACTCTCCGTCACTGCCCTGGTCTCACTCTCTCCGGTCACTGCCCTGGTCTCACTCTCCGACACTGCCCTGGTCTCACTCTCGTCACTGCCCTGGTCTCACTCTCCGTCACTGCCCTGGTCTCACTCTCCGACACTGCCCTGGTCTCACTCTCCGTCACTGCCCTGGTCTCACTCTCCGTCACTGCCCTGGTCTCACTCACTCCTGGTCTCACTCTCCTGCCCTCCTAGTCTCACTCTCCGACACTACCCTGGTCTCACTCTCCGTCACTGCCCTGGTCTCACTCTCCGTCACTGCCCTGGTCTCACTCTCCGTCACTGCCCTGGTCTCACTCTCCGTCACTGCCCTGGTCTCACTCTCCGTCACTGCCCTGGTCTCACTCTCCGTCACTGCCCTGGTCTCACTCTCCGACACTGCCCTGGTCTCACTCTCCGTCACTGCCCTGGTCTCACTCTCCGACACTACCCTGGTCTCACTCTCCGACACTGCCCTGGTCTCACTCTCCGACACTGTCCTGGTCTCACTCTCCGTCACTGCCCTGGTCTCACTCTCCGACACTGCCCTGGTTCACTTCGACACTCTCCCTGGTCTCACTTCCGACACTCCTGGTCTCACTCTCCGTCACTGCCCTGGTCTCACTCTCCGTCACTGCCCTGGTCTCACTCTCCGTCACTGCCCTGGTCTCACTCTCCGTCACTGCCCTGGTCTCACTCTCCGTCACTGCCCTGGTCTCACTCTCCGACACTGCCCTGGTCTCACTCTCCGACACTGCCCTGGTCTCACTCCGACACTGCCTGGTCTCACTTCCGACACTGCCTGGTCTCACTCTCGTCACTGCCCTGGTCTCACTCTCCGACACTGCCCTGGTCTCACTCTCCGTCACTGCCCTGGTCTCACTCTCCGTCACTGCCCTGGTCTCACTCTCCGACACTGCCCTGGTCTCACTCTCCGTCACTGCCCTGGTCTCACTCTCCGACACTGCCCTGGTCTCACTCTCCGACACTGCCCTGGTCTCACTCTCCGACACTGCCCTGGTCTCACTCTCGACACTGCCCTGGTCTCACTCTCCGCACTGCCCTGGTCTCACTCTCCACACTGCCCTGGTCTCACTCTCCGACACTGCCCTGGTCTCACTCTCCGACACTGCCCTGGTCTCACTCTCCGACACTGCCCTGGTCTCACTCTCCGTCACTGCCCTGGTCTCACTCTCCGACACTGCCCTGGTCTCACTCTCCGACACTGCCCTGGTCTCACTCTCCGACACTGCCCTGGTCTCACTCTCCGACACTGCCCTGGTCTCACTCTCCGTCACTGCCCTGGTCTCCTCTCCACACTGCCCTGGTCTACTCTCCGACACTGCCCTGGTCTCACTCTCCGACACTGCCCTGGTCTCACTCTCCGACACTGCCCTGGTCTCACTCTCCGACACTGCCCTGGTCTCACTCTCCGACACTGCCCTGGTCTCACTCTCCGACACTGCCCTGGTCTCACTCTCCGACACTGCCCTGGTCTCACTCTCCGACACTGCCCTGGGCTCACTCTCCGACACTGCCCTGGTCTCATGACTTCTCCTGACACTGCCCTGGTCTCACTCTCCGACACTGCCCTGGGTCTCACTCCGACACTGCCCTGGTCTTCACTCCTCCGACACTGCCCTGGTCTCACTCTCCGACACTGCCCTGGTCTCACTTCCACACTGCCCTGGCTCACTCTCGACACTGCCCAGGTCTCACTCTCCGACACTGCCCTGGGCTCACTCTCCGACACTGCCCTGGTCTCACTCTCCGACACTTGCACTGGTCTCACTCTGACAGAGGTCTCACACTCGAACTGCCCGTTGGAGCACTCGAGCTGCCTGGGTTCACTACCTGCACTGCTGCTCAGTGACTGGATTACTGCTGGCAGTGAGGTGCCAGATTGTCAGTGCCTCGTAGGAGACAGGTAGAGTGCCGGGTGTAGTACCAGAGTGCACTGGTGCGGGTGACTTGTTGCCCTTGTCAGCTGTACAAGTCTGTGATGATAGTAGTACAATCTGTGATGCTAGTGTCAGATCAGAGTGATGAGTGAGGTGATATGTTAGTACAATTGTTTCATCTAGTACAATCTGTGATGATAGTAGTACAATCTGTGATGATAGTAGTACAATCTGTGATGATAGTAGTACAATCTGTGATGATAGTAGTACAATCTGTGATGATTGTAGTACAATCTGTGATGATAGTAGTACAATCTGTGATGATAGTAGTACAATCTGTGATGATAGTAGTACAATCTGTGATGATAGTAGTACAATCTGTGATGATTGTGGTACAATCTGTGATGATAGTAGTACAATCTGTGATGATAGTAGTACAATCTGTGATGATAGTAGTACAATCTGTGATGATTGTGGTACAATCTGTGATGATAGTAGTACAATCTGTGATGATTGTGGTACAATCTGTGATGATAGTAGTACAATCTGTGATGATTGTGGTACAGTATATGATGATTGCTTCACATAGTACGGTGCACCAAATTGTAGTGCATCACACTGTAGTGCATCACACTGTAGTGCATCACACTGTGGTGCATCACACTTGTGCATCACACTGTGGTGCATCACACTGTGTTGCATCACAGTGTGATGCATCACACTGTGGTGACTTGCGAGTCACGCTCCATATTATCTGAGCTTAAAGCTGAGTGAGTGTCCATCCATACACTCCATGGAGGAGTGTCTGGTCACACACTCCGTGGAGTGTGTGGTCACACACTCCATGGAGGAGTGTCTGGTCATACACTCCATGTAGGAGTGTCTGGTCACACACTCCATGGAGGAGTGTGTGGTCACACACTCCATGGAGGAGTATGTGGTCACGCACTCCATGGAGGAGTGTCTGGTCACACACTCCATGGAGGAGTGTCTGGTCACACACTCCATGGAGGAGTGTGTGGTCACGCACTCCATGGAGGAGTGTCTGGTCACACACTCCATGAAGGAGTGTCTGGTCACACACTCCATGGAGGAGTGTCTGGTCACACACTCCATGGAGTGTGTGGTCACACTCCATGGAGGAGTGTGTGGTCACTCCGTGGAGTTTAAGCGAGTCTTACAGTTGGTCACTCTCAACAGTGTAATGTTCAGTGAGCATAAGTCTTAGTTACTTTGCTCTAGAAGAACTGAAGAAACAAAAACTGGAACTGATACTGGAAGAAGTTAAAACAGTCAGTAGAGTGGATGATCAGTGTGAGAGACTTAAGAGTGATAATGTAAGATGTTACATGCAAGGATCACACAAGAGTGTTATCACACCTACAAAGACAACGACAGACTGGATGAATTAAATCTTGACAATAGCACAAGTCAAGCCAATGATGGTTATTGTTCAGTCTCTTTGTTCTCTCGAGGCTACAGTTCTTCTCCCAAGGCTACAGTTCTTCTCCCGAGGCTACAGTTGTTCTCTCGAGGCTACAGTTGTTCTCTCGAGGCTACAGTTGTTCTCTCGAGGCTACAGTTGTTCTCCCGAGGCTACAGTTGTTCTCCCAAGGCTACATTTCTTCTCCGAGGCTACAGTTGTTCTCCCGAGGCTACAGTTGTTCTCCCTGAGGCTACAGTTGTTCTCCTGAGGCTACAGTTGTTCTCCCGAGGCTACAGTTGTTCTCCCGAGGCTACAGTTGTTCTCCCGAGGCTACAGTTGTTCTCCCGAGGCTACAGTTGTTCTCCCGAGGCTACAGTTGTTCTCCCGAGGCTACAGTTGTTCTCTCGAGGCTACAGTTGTTCTCCCGAGGCTACAGTTGTTCTCCCGAGGCTACAGTTGTTCTCCCGAGGCTACAGTTGTTCTCCCGAGGCTACAGTTGTTCTCCCGAGGCTACAGTTGTTCTCCCGAGGCTACAGTTGTTCTCCCGAGGCTACAGTTGTTCTCCCGAGGCTACAGTTGTCTCTCCGAGGCTACAGTTGTTCTCCCAGGCTACAGTTGTTCTCCCGAGGCTACAGTTGTTCTCCCGAGGCTACAGTTGTTCTCCCGAGGCTACAGTTGTTCTCCCGAGGCTACAGTTCTTCTCCCGAGGCTACAGTTGTTCTCTCGAGGCTACAGTTGTTCTCTCGAGGCTACAGTTGTTCTCTCGAGGCTACAGTTGTTCTCTCGAGGCTACAGTTGTTCTCCCGAGACTACAGTTGTTCTCTCGAGACTACAGTTGTTCTCTCGAGGCTACAGTTCTTCTCCCGAGGCTACAGTTGTTCTCTCGAGGCTACAGTTGTTCTCTCGAGGCTACAGTTGTTCTCTCGAGGCTACAGTTGTTCTCTCGAGAATACAGTTGTTCTCTCGAGGCTACAGTTGTTCTCTCGAGACTACAGTTGTTCTCTCGAGACTACAGTTGTTCTCTCGAGACTACAGTTGTTCTCTCGACGCTACAGTTGTTCTCCCGAGGCTACAGTTGTTCTCTCGAGGCTACAGTTGTTCTCTCGAGGCTACAGTTGTTCTCTCGAGAATACAGTTGTTCTCTCGAGACTACAGTTGTTCTCTCGAGACTACAGTTGTTCTCTCGAGACTACAGTTGTTCTCTCGACGCTACAGCTGTTCTCCCGAGGCTACAGTTGTTCTCTCGAGGCTACAGTTGTTCTCTCGAGGCTACAGTTGTTCTCTCGAGGCTACAGTTGTTCTCCTCGAGACTACAGTTGTTCTCTCGAGACTACAGTTGTTCTCTCGAGACTACAGTTGTTCTCTCGAGGCTACAGTTGTTCTCTCGAGGCTACAGTTGTTCTCCCGAGGCTACAGTTGTTCTCTCGAGGCTACAGTTATTCTCCCGAGGCTACAGTTGTTCTCTCGAGACTACAGTTGTTCTCCCGAGGTTACAGTATTGCTGTACTCTAACAGCTAATTTAACGCAGGAGAAATTACAGATCTGGAGAATATACAGAGAACCTCTACCGCTCGTATAAATTCAGTCAAGGTAATGCTTAAAGTTCTTCAAACTGTACCCCTTGGAACGTAGGCGAGAAAGATACATCACAATTTACGCCTTAGACATTTCTAGATTGATTGGTCTCAAGTCTGCACATGGAAATCACTTCCCATGACAACAAAAATCTCTGTCGTCTGGAAAATACGCTCACATGAAGCGGCAACTCACTAAGTGCAAGGGGACCAAGACTTTTCAACACACTCCCTTCATAAATAAGAGGAATTACCAACAGACCCCGTGCTGTCTTCAAGAAGAACTTTAAGTTCCTCAAGTCACTCCTGATCAGCTAGGCTGTGGTGCCTATGTTGGACTGCATGCAGCAACATTAACAAACTAACTTGAGAAGTGACCCTTCCCTCCACGCTATCCTACCCTCCCTCTACCCCTCCTTCCTTCCCTCCACGCTATCCTACCCTCTCCCCTCTTCTCCCCCCTTCCTATCCTCCCTCCTCCTCCACGCTATCCTACCCTCCCTACCCATCCTTCCTTCCCTCCACGCTATCTACCCTCCCTCTACCCATCCTTCTTCCTCCACGCTATCCTACCTACCCCATCTTCTTCCCGTCTCCTACCCCATCCTTCTTCCTCCACGCTATCCTACCCTCCCTCTCCCCATCCTTCCTTCCCTCCACGCTATCCTACCCTCCCTCTACCCATCCTTCCTTCCTCCACGCATCCTACCCTCCTCTACCCATCCTTCCTTCCTCCCGCTATCCTACCTCCTCTACCCATCCTTCCTTCCCTCCACGCTATCCTACCCTCCCTCTACCCCATCCTTCTTTCCCTCCACGCTATCCTACCCTCCCTCTACCCCATCCTTCCTTCCCTCCACGCTATCCTACCCTCCCTCTACCCCATCCTTCTTTCCCTCCACGCTATCCTACCTCCTCTACCCCATCCTTCCTTCCTCCACGCTATCCTACCTCCTCTACCCATCCTTCTTCCTCCACCTATCCTACCCTCCTACCCCATCCTTCCTTCCCTCCACGCTATCCTACCCTCCCTCTACCCCATCCTTCCTTCTCTCCACGCTATCCTACCCTCCCTCTACCCATCCTTCTTCCTCCACGCTATCCTACCCTCCTCTACCCCATCCTTCCTTCCTCCACGCTATCCTACCCTCCTCTACCCCATCTTCCTTCCTCCACGCTATCCTACCTCCCTCTACCCCATCCTTCCTTCTCTCCACGCTATCCTACCCTCCCTCTACCCATCCTTCCTTCCCTCCACGCTATCCTACCCTCCCTCTACCCCATCCTTCCTTCTCTCCACGCTATCCTACCTCCCTCTACCCCATCCTTCCTTCCTCCACGCTATCCTACCTCCTCTACCCCATCCTTCCTTCCTCCACGCTATCCTACATCCCTCTACCCCATCCTTCTCTCCACGCTATCCTACCCTCCCTCTACCCCATTTTTCCTTCCCTCCACGCTATCCTACCATCCCTCTACCCCATCCTTCCTTCCCTCCACGCTATCCTACCCTCCCTCTACCCCATCTTTCCTTCCCTCCACGCTATCCTACAACCTCTACCCCATCCTTCTCCTCCACGCTATCCTACCCTCCCTCTACCCCATCTTTCCTTCCTCCACGCTATCCTACCTACCATCCCTCTATCCCCATCTTCCTTCCCTCCACGCTATCCTACCATCCCTCTACCCCATCCTTTTCCTCCACGCTATCCTACCTCCTCTACCCCATTTTTCCTTCCCTCCACGCTATCCTACCCTCCTCTACCCCATCTTTCCTTCCTCCACGCTATCCTACTCCTCTACCCCATCCTTCCTCCACGCTATCCTACCCCTCTACCCCATCTTCCTTCCTCCACGCTATCCTACCATCCTCTACCCCATCTTCTTCCTCCACGCTATCCTACCCTCCTCTACCCCATTTTTCCTTCCCTCCACGCTATCCTACAATCCCTCTACCCCATCCTTCTCTCCACGCTATCCTACCTCCTCTACCCCATTTCCTTCCTTCCATCGCTATCCTACACTCCCTTACCCTATCTTCCTTCCCTCCATCCTGCACAACCAGTATCAGTACCACTGCACTTAACCACCATCTTGCACTGTCACATATGTTGAGGAATATTTGCTTCACAGTAGTGTTGAGTGACACCCACCGGTGGTAGGTTGATTTGGCTTCACAGTATGTTGAGTGACACACCACCAGGTGGTAGGTTGATGTTGGCTTCACAGTATGTTGAGGACACACCACCAGGTGGTAGGTTGATGTTGGCTTCACAGTAGTGTTGAGTGACACCACCAGGTGGTAGGTTGATGTTGGTCCAGTGTTGGACACACCAGGTGGAGTGATGTGCTTACAGTAGTTGGGACACACCACCAGGTGGGTAGGTTGATGTTGGCTTCACAGTATGTTGGTGACACACCACCAGGTAGGGGTTGATTGGTTCACAGTATGAGTCACACCACCAGGTGGGTAGGTTGATGTTGGCTTCACAGTAGTGTTGAGTGACACACCACCAGGTAGGTAGGTTGATGTTGGCTTCACAGTAGTGTTGAGTGACACACCACCAGGTAGGTAGGTTGATGTTGGCTTCACAGTAGTGTTGAGTGACCACCACCAGGTAGGTAGTTGATGTTGGCTTCAAGTAGTGTTGAGGACACCACCAGGTGGTGTTGATGGCTTCACAGTAGTGTTGAGTGACCACCACCAGGTAGGTAGGTTGATGTTGGCTTCACAGTAGTGTTGAGTGACACACACCAGGTAGGTAGGTTGATGTTGGCTTCACAGTAGTGTGAGTGACGCACCACCAGGTAGGTAGGTTGATGTTGGCTTCACAGTAGTGTTGAGGACGACCACCAGGTGGGTGGTTGATGTTGGCTTCACAGTAGTGTTGAGGACACCACCAGGTAGGTAGGTTGATGTTGGCTTCACAGTAGTGTTGAGTGACACCACCAGGTAGGTAGGTTGATGTTGGCTTCACAGTAGTGTTGAGTGACACCACCAGGTGGGTAGGTTGATGTTGGCTTCACAGTAGTGTTGAGTGACACCACCAGGTAGGTAGGTTGATGTTGGCTTCACAGTAGTGTTGAGTGACACCACCAGGTAGGTAGGTTGATGTTGGCTTCACAGTAGTGTTGAGTGACACACCACCAGGTGGGTAGGTTGATGTTGGCTTCACAGTAGTGTTGAGTGACACCACCAGGTGGGTAGGTTGATGTTGGCTTCACAGTAGTGTTGAGTGACACCACCAGGTGGGTAGGTTGATGTTGGCTTCACAGTAGTGTTGAGTGACACCACCAGGTGGGTAGGTTGATGTTGGCTTCACAGTAGTGTTGAGTGACACCACCAGGTGGGTAGGTTGATGTTGGTCACAGTAATCAATCTTACCACTGCAAGATTTTGTTGTTTTCTTGTAATTTTTTCTTGTATTTTACCGAGGATATTTTCATATGAAGAATATTTTGGTATAATCGGCAAAAGACTCGAAGGTGTGGCTGGTGTCTGTGTGAGTCTGCTGAGTCTGTGAAGATGCCACAACTGACTCAGGCTGTTTATACAGAGTAAAAAGCTTTTAGACGCTACTCTAACATGAAGTATTTTGAGAGTGTCACCTTGAAGGTAATCACCTTGAAGGTAATCACCTTGAAGGTAATCACCTTGAAGGTAATCACCTTGAAGGTAATCACCTTGAAGGTGTTGAAGAATTACCTTTGTTTGGAAGGAGTGAAACTCTAGAACTCTGAGTAAAGAATTAAAGTACAGGTTATAGCTAGATGGATAAGACCGCTGCTAGTACCGCTGCTAGTACCGCTGCTAGTACCACTGCTAGTACCGCTGCTAGTACCACTCTTAAAAGTTCACTGAGACGCAAGAAGGGACAGTGACCCCTTAGTGAGGTCATGTGGCAGCCAGCAGCAGCATGTAGGTCAGGTAGGGAGGCAGAGCAACACCTGCCCTGCCACTACCACCTACTGCAGCCTCCTCAACGCCACTTTAACGATCAATAAACATCTGCATAATGAAATTCCACATCAGCTTTTTTTTAGGGAAATATCTGGCGCTGAGTGTTAATGTTGGGTAATGTTATGAAGAAAATATTACAGTTTCTCTCTCTCTCTCTCTCTCTCTCTCTCTCTCTCTCTCTCTCTGCGCGCGCGCGTGTGCGCACATCTCTGAGGAGTGTTACTGGTTGGTGTTTTAATTATGTCTGTATAAGAGCCATCTGTGTTGACGAGAAGATGACTAGGGCAAGCAGGGGCAAGCAGGGGCAAGCAGGGGCAAGCAGGGGCAAGCAGGGGCAAGCAGGGGCAAGGAGGGGAAGCAGGGGCAAGGGAAGGAGGGGGACAGAGGGACAAGGGAAGGAGGGGGGCAGCAGGGGAAAGATAAAATAATGCGATAAAGATATGTTTTAAGAGGACTAAAGAAAAGCATAAATAATAGAGAATGAAATATGATAGAGAACAGCTCCATACTGATTTATTACCAAAGAGACGGTAGTGGTGGTGGTGGTAGTGGTGGTTGTGGCAGTGGTGGTTGTGGTAATGGTAGTTTTAGTAGTGGGGGTTGTGGTGGTAGTAGTA